>CAUYSK010081307.1:0-28308 GCA_963575035.1 Avahi laniger
TGTTGGTGGGACTGCAAACTAGTGCGACCTCTGTGGAAAGCAATATGGAGATACCTTAAAGAGATACAAGTAGAAGTACCATTCGATCCAGCAATCCCATTACTGGGCATCTACCCAAAAGAGCAAATAGTACTGTATAAGAAAGACACCTGCACCCGAATGTTTATAGCAGCACAATTCACAATTTCAAAGATGTGGAAACAACCCAAGTGTCCATCAATACATGAGTGGATTAATGAAATGTGGTATATGTATACCATGGAGTACTACTCAGCTTTAAGAAACAATGGTGATATAGCACCTCTTATATACTCCCGGATAGAGCTGGAACACATTCTACTAAGTGAGGTATCCCAAGAATTAAAAGACAAACACCACATGTATTCATTCACCATCAAATTGGAATTAACTGATCAACACATCAGTGCACATATAAGAATAACATCTATTTGATGTTGGGCAGGGGGGCGGGGGAGGGGGGAGGAGAGAGGAGGGGATGGGTATATGCACACACAAAGAGTGCAATGCGCACCACCTGAAGAATGGACATATTTGAAACTCGGGTTTGGGGAGGAGGGGGGAAGGGCAGCATACGTAACCTAAACATCTGTACCCCCATAATATGCTGAAATAATAATAAAAAAAAAAGAACAAGAAATTTGTTGATTGTTTCTGTTTTCCCACTGGCAACATATCATTTGCTCTAACTCACCTTGACAGAATTTACACCTGAGGGGCTCCCACTGCCTTATGGACTCAGAAATTTGCCATATCTCTGAGTGGAAAGAGAGGGTTTTCATTACAGTTTCTATCTGGGTTTCTGTTTCCCCTAGTGCAACTATTCCTCCTCCATTCATCCATCCATCCATCCATCCAAACAACAGTGTGTATAGTCAGCCAAGTAACAATTCCTGGTGAACCTGGGGTCAGTAGGCACTCCAATCCTAGGCATTAATCTTCCTCACTGCAGCTGGGTCTCCAGGTTGCATTTATAGTTAGGCCTCTTCATACCTTCACAATGATCAAAGGGTGGTATTACACCAACTTCAGAAATTGATGAGCTCCCTGCACCTTCCACAGTGCCAGTTTGAACTGTTTTACTAAGTGGGTCAAAGTTCCTGTCTCCACACTTTCTGGTGATGGTCACTCAAAGGCAAGAGGTGCCAGCAATACCTAAAGAAAGAGCTCACGCTTCCCTATCCCTAACTTGCTTTCTCTGGCTTTTGTAAAGCAAGGACTACCAATGCTTCCCTGGTTCACACCCAAATGGTCAGTCTACCAACAGGGATCAAGATGCATTGTGAAAAGCCATCAGTTATTTTCATATTCTTGTGTTCTAATAATTCTGGGGCTAACAGAAAGCAATCTGTTGAGTCTTTATTTGCATTCGCTATTTGCTCTGTTATGTTTTAAGCTCTTTAGCTAATTTGAAATAAATCAGGAAATAATTATTTTTCTTGCTTTTCTCAAAAAGTACATTTTTCTAAGAATAAAATTATAAAACTCATTAAACTCTCAAAATGTGTTCATTTTACATATTTTTAAAAGTGTATTCAAGATGCATAAATAAAAATAATGCTTTGTTGTATTTATGCCAATCTAATTTAGACCTTTATAAAACAATAACAGGGCAAAACTATTTCTGAGAATAACCCATTAATGTCTTTGGGCTTCAGTATGCATCCACATGCCTACATCTGGGTATGCAACTCTTCCCTAGCTGTGCAGACAATTGCTACCCTTATATTAATAACTCTAGTGAAAATTGTGAATTATACCATATAATTGAAAGAAAAAATGAGAAGCCAACTTTGGAGGATTATAAATCATTTAGGACTAATTTCTGAATATGATAATGGGGACTAATGTTGGTACCTCAATGAAGATTATTTGGAATTCAGTGACTTGAAAAGACCAGAGGACTTTTGTGAAGGGAAATAGGCACTTGATATTTAATGTAGTGCTGTTTGGAGCTCTTAAATCTGAAAAAAGGTAACCTTTCTATTACAACAAATCTTGCTGTTGAAAATTGAGGCAATAATATATACATGTAGATGCAGGCTACTTCTTATAGCACTTAAAAATTGAGACCTATATATTGTATATCATTTAAATGTGGAGCGATTTCATTTCTAAAAGCATCTACACTACTCTATGTAAATGACTCTTGGCTATGTTTTGTCACACACCTTTGGTCTCGTATGAGCACTCAGCAGGACTAGTGTCCTTTGTCTTTAAGGACGTGCTCACAGTTCATGTTTTCCTTTAAACCTCTTAGACTACTTAGTACTTTCCAGTAATCAAAAATATTTTATTTTATTTTTAATACAAATACACTAGGTTCTATTTTCACACCTGTTTAGTTTACTAAAGATCTAAATCTATTGCACATAAAGTAGGCTATAGGAAGAACAGACCATAATTCGTTTCCCCTTTTGTTTTCACAGATGCTGTCTAGTCTACACTCGGTTTAAAACATGCACCTGTTATGTACATTCCAAAGTGTTTATTTACTTTTTTATTGATAAACTTATTAAACCACAGTTGTCCGTTTGTGCCCTTCCAATCACTAATAGTAGAAAAAGCCAACTAAAGGTCGAAAGAAAATATTAGTTTCCTCATTTTTACTGTCATGAATATTTTCAGTATTTATTTTATAATTCAAGACAGAATCTGCATAGTTATTTACAGCATTTGCGGAAACCTAGTATCATTCTATATACAATCTGGGTCCTTGATTAGTATTCATTATTTTAAATTGTTTTAACCGTAAATGCAGCTTAATAATTATGAAACCTAGAGATCACTTACGTAATATATATTAAGACCCTTTGAGGAAAATGTGCATTTTATTGCAAACAGTTGTCATTTTTCTACATGGCTGATGAGTTTTAGGTTTATTCATCCTCTGGGCAGGAATGATAGCAACTGTTTTAAAATCACAACTCTAACAAAGTTCTTTTTGTTCTCTAAAGCAAGCCTTTTTGGCAAAAGATTAGTTTTTACAGAAGAAAGAATATTGCCTCTGGGATCGTAATGGTTTTCTCACTATTTCAACCTTAAGTTAGCTAAACTGAGCCACTTCTGAAATTCTTCATAAAAATGTTCAACCCAAATTCCTCTCCAGCCCCTCAGGAAAAATTTGGTGTTTTTTTTTTTCCCCAGAAAGGAGCCTGGACATACCGTAAACCCTTAGTGTGAAGGGAGCATTCAGCCCCATCAGCACCTAAATGACTAATTAAGCAAGAAGTAGTTATCTTCTTAAATTTTATCTTTTCAGTTCGTTAGGTTTTTGTTTGTTCGTGTTTTAGTCCAGACTTCCTTTGAATTCACAAAGCAATTTCTTTCTCTAAAGGTGTTTTAAGACTAGGGTATTTGGTTGATCTAAGTGGCAGGAGTGGTGGCCTACTTCAGAGGAAGAAGACTCATTTTTATTCTTTTGGAAATTTTTGAAATTTTAATCTCAGCATTTTCATGGGGATAGTAAATTTTTTCTCAAAAGATAACTGCAATTGCAAAGAAATCAGAGTAGAAGGAGAAATTGTTCTCACTGGAAATGTCATATTCTTGGTCTAGTAATCTGAATTTCATGTAAGCATTGATATTGTTTTAATGAATTTATATGAAAATATTTTTAAAATCTTAATTTCATCTCAATTAAATATCAAGTGACATGTCATTGGGCTAAGAACTATAGAGAATAAAAGTAAACCATTTTGAAACCAAAAAAAACAAAAAGAGGTTGAAAACTTCCAGGTGGTAGTTAAAGGGGTATTCACTTTTTAATTACTTGTTAAGCACTATATATATATACATATATATGCATATATGTATAAATACACATATTGCATACTTATCAAAAAGACACCCGCACTTGAATGTTTATTGCAGCACAGTTCTCAATTGCAAAGATGTGGAAATCAACCCAAATGTCCATCAATTCATGAGTGGATTAACAAAATGTGGTATATGTATACCATGGAATATCACTCAGCCATGAAGGATGACTTAATGCCTTTTGCAACAATTTGGATAGAACCGGAGACCATTATCCTAAGTGAAGTATCTACAGAATGGAAAAACAAACACCACATGTACTCACTATTAAATTGGAGCTCACTGATGAGCACACATGTGTCTTGAGGGAAGTAAATCTCAATGGAAATCAAGCAGTGGGGTAGTGGGGAGGAGAGGATGCAGAAAACCTACCTAGCGGGTGCAATGAATGCTACCTGGGTGATTGGCACACTTCTAACCCTGCCTCAAGCATTACAAAAGCAATCCATGTAACCAAAAACATTTGTACCTCCATAATACTTTGAAATAAAAAAATGCACATACTTACTTACATATATACACACACATATTATCTATCTATCTATCTATATATATAAGATTCCCTATGTACATATATTTTTAATTAGAAAAAGAAAAAAGACAAGTTGGATCTTCTGATAACTTCCAAGTCAAATCTGGGATTCCTCATTCCCTCAAAGTCCCAAGTTGATTTGACTAACACTTCTTGGGTACCTGCTATATGCCAGGCATTGCAGGGTGGAAATCAACAATGAAAAAGAGGCAGGTTGTTTAGAACTTGGACATTTAACAGACGTAAATGCCTGTAAGATCAGACTCTGTCCTTAAGTATGTGAAGATTAAATGTCTTCGTTGAACGTTTTTGTAGGACTCAGAGACTTTTTATCCTGGAGAAATATTGGAGGTGTGAGAGAATCAATTTCTTATCTGTATTTTTAGATGGTGAACTTCACTGCTTCGGAAAGGCTTGGACCTCTGAACAAAGAGCCAGAAGGATGCTTATGAAACAGTAGGTGTTTCATTTGCCCTGGCAGATTACAAATCTATGAAATAACGGTTCGCTGCCGTGGGTTACCAGATACCAGTTCTTTCACAACAATCTCTCCTTTTCCCATGCCTCCCCTTAAATGTCCAGCTTATGAATGAAAAAAAATGACTCGATTTACAGTACCACCAAACAATATCACAAGAATGCGTAAAATTAAATAAATACATATATATAGAAAAAAATGCTGTGAATCTATTGGTCTAAAATGCATTCTTCCTAGGAATGCGTGTCTAACCTGTAATTTTATTTCTAACTTTTATAAATATACTTCTTTTTCATATATGTCATTTCCCCAAGGAGGGAGGATCTGATAATGGCAACCGCAGCAATGTTCTGAGGGAAACGATGCTTTGTATTAATCCAGCATCATAGTTCTAAAATCTATCTCTGCTGCAGAAAAAAAAACCTGCTATTGAAATTCAAACTTGGATTTGTTTTTATTATTACAAAAGGGGTGCTGATAACAGAATAAACTATCACTATGGGATCACTATTGAAGTATTTTCTATTACTCTTTCATTTGGAGAAGTTATCTGGAGCTTGGGACCATGCTGCCAGTGAATGTCCCACTGAAGGAAGGACTTAGGGAACTTAAGGTCAAACATGCACATGTGATATTGAATTATAAAGCACCCTGCTACACGCCAGGATCACACGTGCTGCTTCCCAAATCCTGTCTCTGGTGTATGCAATGGTGCACATAGTAAAAATGTTACAAACTCTTTAGCATGAATGCCAAAGACATGGGTGACATCTGTATCCTCTTATTCTCCTTTTTATAGAATTTTAAATTATTACCACATGATATATGTTAAGCATCCTAAAGCCAGATTATAAGAAATAAGAATTCTACTTATTAGGTAGCTTAAGAAACTAATAGAGAAGCCAAAGTCATGCAAGGGTCAACTGCTATTCTTTAGATCAGGCTATGTCTTAAAAAATGTATAAGGTGAAATGGATCTGATAACAGAAGATAATTTTCTTATGTTTGAAAGAAAGATTATAAGAACTGCAAAAATTTCAGCATTCTACTTTATCTTACAATAAGAGGGGGACCATGATGATGCAAGCCTGATTTTTAGCAGATCCTTCTTGTTATTCTAACACATGGCACCGTCTCTGATTACTTACTTGCTCAGCATTTGCAGATAGTGGCTCAGCCTAGAGGACAATTGCTGCTGGTGACATCCACCTTCTTCATTCATCAAAACAATTCATTTTCCCATACCCAGGGTCTTTCTATTCTCAGTGATTCACAAAAGTTTCATTGCTATCATAATTCTGGTCATGGTAATATAAATTGTGACCTCTAATCAAAATTTAGTTCTCCTCGTTTATTATGAAAGAGGATCTTTCACTTTAGTTAGAAGCTTAAACAAGTAAAAGTTTTCCTCATCTGGCCTAAAACAACATAGCAAAAGCAAATCTTTGTGGCTACTAGTTTTGCGTTTGATTTTTAATGTGACGTAGGCTAAATATGGCTGTATCCTTACATGAACTCTCAAGTTCTCTAATGACCTTCTTGGCTGTTAATTAGACTTTCAAACTAGTACCTTGGTTTGAGACTCCAATGATGACAGAGAAACTTGAGCAAAATAAATCCCTGAGCATAGTCATGTATATGTCATACCATGCTTTCCCCAGAAGCAGTTAAATTTAAGTAAACAAACCCTTAAAATGGTGGCTCAGCGATAGTAACACCCTAATAGGCTTAGATGAACACAAAATCAATGCGAACCTATAGAAATTCTGAACTCTCCCATTATAACAGGATGTGCATTTTGCAAGATAAAAGAATCGCTTTCTACAGCTATTGCAGCAGTTGCCCTTTAGCACACTGGCAGGCTTCAGTTTTTTCCTTTGGAGTTTTCTCTGGCTCCTCATCAGATGGGGGAGAGAAGCTGCAACAGCTCAGGATGGCACAGTGGGAAAAAGACCACCACTGCACCCACGGGTTTCAGCCTTGACCCGGCCAACACTACTAGCTTGCTCCTAACAACTAGCTCTCAGTAGAGGCTTCTCTGACCGCTACTTTCTCTTTTTGTTCCCTCCATGGCACTTTATGGATACTTCCATCTTAATATTTAGGTGGCATTGGAAAAAATATGGCTGTTCTTTAGCAAGATCTCTCTGTGTGCCAGCACTGTGCTAAGTGATTTATATACAAATTTATGTGTCATAACATCATGCAAGTAAGGAATTACTGTCCCCATATTCCAATTCTTCACAAAGCACCAGGGTATGTGGCTATAAAGCCCATTTCCTGCTTATCCTTCCTGCATATCACCTGTCCAAAGCCCTATTTTACAGATGAGAAAACTGAGGGAAATGAAGCTTAGGGAAGTTAAGATCATCCAGGTAGTAAGTAGAAAACCTATGATTTGAACTGATGTTCAAAGCCATTGTCATATGCTGCTGTTCTTAGTGGCTCCTATGTCTGTCTTCTGCTGCCAGTCTGTGGACACCTTGAGAATGGGGATGGTGTTTTAATTGATCATTCTCTTTCTTGTGTCTCGCACAATGTTGGCATCTAGCAGTTGTATTCTGGTTGTGCTCATCTTTAAAAGCGGTCTATTATTTGCCATGCCTAAGGCAAAGCCCCAGCCTCCAGAGCCAGTTGGCCATTCAGGAAGCATTTTTGGACAGCTTATTCTTCTTTGCTGGAGGAAAGGTGCTTCAAGGCTGAGGACTTACCACACCCAAAGCTTCTTTCTGTACAGAGTACCCAGAAATGCACGGTGCCCAGGTGGACATATTTTGTCCCAGGTTAACAGAGTTACCCTGGACCACAGCTCAGGTCAGGGATCAGAGCCTGGCCATCTGTAGACCAGCCAGCGGCCGATGAGATGACTTGATGTAAAAGCCCTCTGTGATAACTAAATGAATCAGATCCTCTCCCTGAGAGTTTGAACATGAGACACACAGAGAAGTCACTGATACCAAGAGATACACAGGAAAAAATGCACTGAACAGAGGCCAGGAGACAATGGAAGACATAAGGGAATACGAATTTGGGGCAGAGAACAGAGCAATGGTGGGGAGCCAAACCAGAGGCAGCAAAATCAAAGAAGAGGCTGGAGTCATTGGCCCCCAAAGTGCTGATATGTCCTCAACGGTGATCTAGATTTCTGTGAAACACAGGATGTGAGCTACTGAGCCCATCTCTTGGGCATCCTTCCTTCCTTCTTACCCCAGCACTAAGCCCATCACCGAGATCATCTCAGAATGTCTCTGAGTCAGGAGCTGGTGCAAGGAGGAGTGGGAGCTGGAAGTAAAACATGACAAAAATACTGATCCCTGTCATAAGGAGCTATGGTCTAATGAGGCAGATGGAGATATTCACAGGTGATTGTAGTCTAGGACTAGATATGTCTGGGACGGCTGGCCTATCTATCAAAGCACTCTCTAAAAGGGGCTCCTGGGACATTGTTATGTGTTCTCATTACAGTCCTATTCCACGGAGCTGAGAAGGGAAGAAAAGGAGAGGAAGGAAAAGAGTGGAAACTGTGAGGACTAAAAAAACAAAACCTATTATAATTTTATTGCCATTTGAATTCATATATTTCACTAATTGCCTACAGTGCTAAAAGAGAACCTAACCTTTTTCTTAATATCATATTTAATAAAAACTAGCTACTAGTATATTCTGAGTGAGTTCAGTGCTCATTAGAGTGAGGGACAAATAGCAAATGAGTTACAGTGCTGCGTAATGAAGGGGGAGCCTGCTGTGGTTTTTTTCAACTCTGAGCTGGGGAATTTGCTCCTCTCTTTCATCTGGGGGAACTGAGATCACAGCCTGAATTTTGTGCTGGCTTTATCAGGTGCACCCTGGATGTCCCCACACTGGATTTGGCCCGCGGTCACAAGGTAAATAGGAAATCAAATCAAATCAAATCAACTGTAGGCTGAGCTTTGTATGTATAAGGCCTAGGTAAGAAAGGGATCCTTCTCTCTTTTTCAGATTGTGACCAGTCCTGTCCTAAGATGATGATGAAGACAGCCACATCCTTCCAGAAACTTAACTGGTCGTTTTGTCCCAGCTTGTGACCAAGGCACCTATGCTGTCAGAAACGAGAGGTTGCTGAAGGGCAGCTCTGAGAAACAGTGGATCTTGCCACCCCGGACACCCACAGGCATCGGGGTGCAGAGTTGGCCTACGGTGTGATGCTCTTGTCTGGATGGGTAGACTAGGATGCTGTCACACGCAGCCCATTATTACACTGAACTGAATGGGCCATGGAAGCAAATTATTTCCTCCCACCTAATAATAGCTTACACCTCACGAATGCTTATCACGTGTCAGGCTTCTCTAGGCATGTCTTCTCCCATACCACTTCCTCTGTGGTCATGGATGGTAATAACTATTATTAGTGCCATCTTTCAGATGAGGAGAAGGGGAGTTGGGAGAATAAATAACTTGTCCCAAAGAACATGGCCAAGAAAGAAGAAGAGTTGGGATTTGAACCCATTCGTTTGGACTTGAAAATCCCCTCTATTTCTTGCTCCATTCCACTGCCTCCCAACTTTAGAAGGAGGTATGTCGCTCCCTTCCAAAGAGAATGGAGTGAAACGGGATGAGTGTTCAGCTTCTGCAGTAAATGCCAGTAAATTGGGCAGACCTTCTGCATGATTTCTACTCAAGCGCCCAGATTCTCTTAGACATCCACATAGTTTCTTCCTCTTTCTGCCTCTGAAATTCTCCTCATGCAGTGATTACGTTGTTTCCTCTCTGCAGAAGTTCTCGGTTGAAACACATCAACAGAGAGCAGTGATGTGAAATGATTTCTTCCACCCCTCAAAGCTTAGCTGTTCATTGGTTTAGTCCACAAATAAAGCAATGCATATTTCAAATTCCATTCCCCGTGTAGCCACAGTCTGCCGTTTAGCCTGCCGAGCCAAAGTTAATCAGAGATGAATATCATAATAGATCGGTATTGATCACAGCATATCACTGAGAAGTGTTGGTCTGTGTTAATTAACATGATTTGCCATCAACACTTGGTATATTTATATACAATCAACATAAGTATTTGTCTACATGGACAAATGCATTTTTCAGTGGAATTCACCTCAAAAATGATCTGTATGTTCAAATGCTTGTCCCTTTTGCCTCTACCCAACTCCTGTCCACCATACACACATTGGTGGTCTCATTGCCTCCATACTGGCTGCTTCAAGACCTAAAGTATAACCCCTGGAAAATCTGAGTATTCAGAAGTGGAGATATGGAAGTCATTGTGTAAATGTGAGAAGTGTCCCGGGGCAGGGAGTGGTGAGACGAGGAGAGGATTCCTACGCAAGTCTGACTTACCTATAATCTCCCTTTCCCCAAAAGAGTCTGAATATTTCTCTTTCATGTTCATGTAGCTCTAATATTACCCTACACTGCTTGCCATTTCAAGAATTAGAGATTCATTTTATGAAAATACATAGTCTCTTTTAAAAGACAAGTATCTCCTGGAAGGCTGGGGCTATCAGCTATTTACTTACTTAATCAAATTTGTCCAAATTCCTCTTCGTTACATTTAGTTCAGACCAACTGCACTTAGGAATGTGAGTTTTAGTTGGGGATGAGGAAGGGCAGCAGTATATTTTGGAGTGTGGAATCCTCTGGAAGGGAAGGAATGGCAAGTATTGGGAAGGGAGAGTCTGGGAGGCCTAGGGAACAGCACCAGGGAGTAAACAGCACAACATCAGACCAGTCTCGCTCTATTCAAAAGTCTACCCAGGATCGTCCTTGAATCCAGGGAAGAAAAAAAATTCCTCCTCTCCTCCTTCTCTTCCTTAGGGCTTCATAAGAGCATCCTACTTCCAGGACTCAGCTGGGTATTTTAAACCATACCCTACTTTAGCTATGTTAAGGATTAAAGAGCCTCAGCAGTGAACCACTGCATGTAACCTGGTTTCCGGAGGAAACTATGCTCTGAATTTTGAACATCTGAATTATGAACCAACCTTTGGGACAGAATCTGTTTGAATTTGGAGGCCGCCTGTGCATGGCTCTAGGCTGTATCATCACCACACACGCCCCCCAAACATACTCACCAGACACTGACTGTTCAAGCATGAAAACACACAGCAAAACAGAAGGCTTGAATGCATGGCTTGGCTCTGCACACAAAGCTGAAAGAAACATCTGGATAAATTCTACACTAAGTATGCGAGCCAGATGTTTTAGAATAATTGGGAGGGCAGACAATACATTAGTGTGATTGACATTTTTATTCCTTTTTTTTTTTTGGTGTTGAGTAACCCTAGTCTTTGTAACTGCAGTGTTGCTTACTGAAACCTGCCTTTATTCCTGAGAAGCAGAGAGTGTTGAACTCAGTGGGTGCATTATAGACTCTGGGGGATTAGCTCTGGGTTCTCTTGTTAAGTTGTGGGCTTGATGTGGATCGGGGGCCGGGGAGCAAGGTGAGTGGCCTGGCTATATATATTCCTTTTTATCCTTTACCTCTCTTTTGGCACTCTAAACCGGAGGCTTGATCTCAGCTCTGATTTTAGCTATTTTAAGCCTCTTAACTTTCTGTCCTCTTTCTTGTATGTGTCCTGTGAAACCTGATTCCAATGCAGGACATACTTTATTGCAGTTTTTCTCAAACTATAATCAAGAACCAATAGCATAGGGTATTTGGTAGAAATGTAGATTCTCAGGCCCTCCTATAACCACTGAATCAAAACCTCTAGAAGATATGGGATTGGGAATTTGTCTTCTAAATAAACTCCCCAGATGAGGCTAATGCAGACTTAAGAGAATTGCTGCATGATACAGCCTCATTCTGAGTCATAAACTTTCACTTTTCCATATATTATCCTATAGGATCTAGAAATCAAGTAACATAGGAAAAGTAGTCAGTCTAAGTATCAGGGTGTTCTGAAAATGTAATGTAAGCAAGTTAGGAACTTGATAAAAATTCATCACAGATACTTGTTCTGGAATCTATTCTTAAGCATGTCAGGCATCTTTCTGTCTGATGTCTGATTTTCATAGAAGATCAATAAAGAAATATTTATATCACCAATATGGTAACCATTTGTTATTTGATTTTTACAAAATCCTTACCTCTAAGCAATTAGTATTTGGAACAAATCATTCCTTCATCAACCATGATAATACTTCATTGCCTCTGTTCTGAAGTGTGCATTTTATTTCCGTTATTCCTATTGTGTGCACAAAACTAGCAAAGTCCAGTTTATCACAGTGCAAATCGAGCGGAGAGGCTAAGCAAACGTGATCTGGTGGGTTTTCACTCAGAAGAGCGCACCAGAAGAGTTCATCTTCTCTAAAAGCCCCAAATAGGTCTGTGGTGAAGCGGTTTGAGTAAAGAAGGGTCTGCAGTATAGAATGGTAACTCTTTCAAAATCATTGTTAAGATAATTTACTTCAATTAAAACAATTACCAAGTGGGTTGTTTGGAATCGAGTCAAATCACTGGGTGAGTGAATGACTTTTTCCACATTTGCACGGGGAGAGCAGAGGAGCAATGCGGAGACTGTGGGGACAGAACCTCAGCAGGACGCTGTCTCAGCAGAGACACAAGCGCTCCTGGAATGAAAAAAAGCTTCACGGGAGCAATTTTAGTGTCTGGATTCACCGCTCTACATGGAAAATAGGAGGATCCACAAGTGGCTTAAGGACCAGGAACCTCAGAGCCTGACCCATGATTTTGCTCTTCAGCGGGTGTGTGCTTGCCTTTCACCTGTTGGTCAAGGACTCTCCTAGCCTTGGAGGGAGGGACCTGCAACTTGCTAACAGTTTCTGCCAAGGGGCCAGACTCTGGGTGTTGCTCTAGTCTGGACAAGTGTGAGTGGACTTTGTCATTATCTTAGTTTTTCTATATATTTTTCTTTATTTAGAATGAGTACCGCTCACATTCCTGTTTCAAACTCAGGTGTCATTGCATTTGGGCTCTCCGTTTCCATGGCAATGGCCCTTCTCTCCAATGCTCTGCACACAGTAGGACCTTCATTAATGCTGGTGGGCTACCCTGTTTATGGTTATTTTCAAGAATCACCTTGGACCCATAGGTAGGTGTTCTAACGTGACTCCTATCCACGGCCCACTGTTCACAGGTAGATTTCTCCTTGGTTTCGAGAGAGCCGAATATAATCAGTGCTGTGTGCATCCAGCTATCATGTCTCTCCTGGCTCGTTTAGGAGGCATCGCAGTTAGATTTACCTCAGATTTAGTTCTTCTACCTCTTGTCAATTCAACAGCAGCTCCTCTAATGTGATTGCCAAAGAGTCATGTGACTAAAGGTGTCAGTCATGTTGTTTCCAACTACAGTGAGATTTTCAGTTAAGGTCTTGGGCTTCCTTTTTTGTTTTCTTCTTTTCTTTTTTCTTTTTTAGAGCTTTGTTTACGTAGGAGATGTTAATTTCTTAGAACCAGAGTGCTCTCAGGCAAATCTTATCGAGATTTGTGTCCTGTGACTCGGTTAGTGATGTCACTAATTGTGAAGTTAAAGGGGGGCTGTTATTCTTCACTGATGGCAAAGCTTGCATTTTATGAAAGAACAAATAGAGTACTTCTTTTTGGCAAGTTTATAATAAATCTAAATAAATGGTACACAAAGTCACACGAGTCTCCCGATGGCTATAAAAGCGATGTGCTTTACATTTTATCACCTTTGTAAAATTAGCATCAACTATTCTCCTTTACTTTCATTCGTAAGTGCATTGAAATTCTTGTCATAAAAAGTAGAAATGTTTTTATGAGTGTTTAAATATACACATAAGGTTAAAAGCATTATTCTCTTTATTTTAAAAAATACATTACAATAACTCATCTTAACTTGAGATGTCTACTGTACATCTAATGTGTTGTTCTTTGTTTCTACTTTTCATCTTGAAACTGCTTCAATTTCCAAGTTAAATTCTCACTGCATCTCATAAAATCTTTTTACAATGTAAAAGTTTTTTATGTGTCAAAAATAAAAAGGTAGACAATATGACTATGACTTTCAGTAGCTAAGGCTCTTATGGAACAATGCAGTGTTAGGCATAGTGTCTGATTTGCCTGTGAAGGTCTGAATGAGATTTTATAAAGAAAGAGTTCATTTCTGGCTATCATACTTTTTCTGGTATCTGAGCATACTGCCCACAGCAGTAATCTGGTCAGCCTCTACCTGGTTCCTGGGTCATGAAGATCCCCTTCCCCAGTCTCTGCAATGGTATCTGCTGACATTTACTGATCTTTTGATCAGAAACTTGGTTATACACTCCACAGATGCCTTTATTAAATCTTTGCAATACCCTAGGAATTAGGCTGTCTGGGGAAAACTTAGGTGACTAAGTTAGCTGCTCAATAACACAAGTTTCACTTTTCTGAATGTCTCACCAACCACTCTGGGCTGGCCTCCCCTGCTGTCCCCTCCACGGGCTCCCCCCCCCCCACACACACAGCTTCCATCAGTCCAAAGTGGTGCCCACTGGGCAGTCCAACATCCCTGCCTGGGACTGACCTGGGACTGACTTCTCTGAACTGACTACAAGGCTAGTGTCCAATTATCTTCATAACTCCTAATTCCTTAAGCCCCTGGATGGATTTTTATTTGGAATGGACATGTTGGCAAGAAAGTCCCTGTTCTGAGCTTCTCCCACAGCCAGAACCTCTCCTCTACTCCCACTTCAAAGCACTCCACTCACATTATTAATACCTGGGAAAACATACTGGCGTCTGATTGCCTGGTGCCTCTGCCTGGATTTCATATGGACCTCTCCTGCCCTTTACTCAAGTACTTGTTGATCAGGGGCCTGCAAGCCTTGAGCAAAGGCGTGCTGGCATTATGACACATTTTAAATAACTTTTCAGTATCCAAAGGAACCCTAAGACTTTCTCTGTATGGACATGTCAAGAAAATTTATGTTGTCACTATTTCTTTAGTAATATGCCAAAATATAATCCCCAGACTAATGATATCTTATATCAGGGGTCAGTGAGCTGTGGTGCACAGGCCAAATCTATCCTGCTCCTTGTTTTTATAAACAAAGTTTTATTTGAACTCAGCCATGCTCGTTCATTTATATGTTGTTTATGCCTGTTTTCATGCTGCGACAGCACAGCTGAGCAGCTGTGACAGAGATACATACATGTGAACATGCCCAGAGCTGTATGGCTCACAAAGCTGAACGTGTTTACCATCTGGCCCTTTATGCAAAAGGTTTGCCTAGCTCCATCTTATACTCACCCATTACTTCATCTCTCTGCTTGGATCCTAGACTCCTACCTGAGGGAACGGTACCAGGTACTCAGGTACCAACTTGGTTGAATTCCAAATTATTTTCACCAAAACAGATGAAAACTATTTTCAAATTAGTGACATCTGACTAAAGATAGTAATATATGTGAAATAAACAAACACAAAGCTAAGCTCAAAGACTTCTAGAAGAAATTACTTTAAAAAGATACCACGAAGGGAGGGGCAAGCTTGATATACATTATTAATAATTATTATTGTCCAACAGAGATTCAGAAATACCAATCCTGCTCCTTACAGGGTGCTCTCTTTGCAGTCCATTTACTCTGACCACACCCTGCTGCCAGACAAATTTAGCCTTACTGGATTGGAGAGACAATTAGCATTGATTTTTTTCCCATTACACAAAATATTACAAAGGCATGCTTATAAATGTTTACATCACCCAGCCTTCCAAACAGACAAGGTAAAAATTTTCTTAGCCTCATTTGCTAAATTGAACCTGATAGAAAGAAAAATTTCTCCAGTACATCAAATGGCAGATGTGCTGACAGTTAATGTCGTGAAGTAGTCATTCTACAAGGATACGTATATAGCCACTAAAATTTAAAATGGCTAAAGGAAGGGGTTTCACACCCTATCATGCCAAGTTTTTTTCCTGCACTGATTAAAATAAAAGAATCATCATTGCCAATGAGCAGAGCCTGTTACATCGCTTTTATCAAATGCAAGGAGGTGTAAATACAAACTGTAAAACAGAAGAGAAAGATCATGACTCACCGTCTAACAGCAAAGCTTATTAAACATAATCAAAGACTTAGAGTGAACTTGTGTTGCCTTTCAACACATTGCTAAAGAATCCTTTTCAGTGTAAAACTAGCATAAAATGTCACAATCTTGAAACCGCTGCTGGAGAAACTTGGTTTAAGGCATTTAAAACAACTTTAAGACTTCAAGTGGAGAGAATTTACTTACCATAGGATAAATCACACTGCATTTAATCTGGACCCAGAGCCCCTCAAATCGTAATCAATAACTGATTAAAACTTGATCCTCAGGGCATTATCATCTGAAATTTTAGGACACTTATTGGTGATTAAAATATATAGTCTATTGAACAAACGAAGCCTCACATACGTTAACAACAAAATCAGTGTTGTGTTGTCTCTTACAAAACACAAGGACAATGATTTATTCCTCAGGAAGTCAGTTGGACCATGAGGTAGGTTACACAGTTCTATATTGAGAGGTGAAAATCCTGCCCGTGGCATAGGATTCTGGGACCTTGAATGAAAGGAACAGATGGGCAGGATGGGACATGTAGGTGCAAGAGAACAGATAATGACACTCTGAAAGTTCCCCGAGTATTACCTGAAAAGAGCTTGGTTATTTTTTGCTCAACAGTCCTTTAAGGCATGTGTCCTCAAGGTTAACTTGTTACAAAACATCTGTCTGTGAAAAGGTTGTGAACCAACGGACTTTTATGATTAATCACATGACATCTGTGGGAGGCTTAGTCATGACTATTTAAAAGTTGAAGCTAGCCTTCCAAGGCCAGGCCTTGGCCAGCCTCATAAAAACACATGCATTTTAGCTATGCCTGGCTTATCTGTGTTTAATATGTGCCTGTGGACTCTGGGTTCTAGAACACCAACTACTGCCACTTGAATCTCTGTGTCCATTTGGCATGGAGCCTGGAACACAGTAGCTGCTTAATAAATGTGTGTGGCATGAATGACTGCAAGAACGATTCTCGTTACTTATTATTGAGGAGTGTGAGTACACAAGGGTAGAGATGTTGACCTGTTCAAGGAAGACTGGCTTGTCTGGCAATATCCACTCAGTCCCTGGACCAATAACTTTGACCTCAGACCTTTCTCCCACAGATTCCATATAAGAAAGTTTTAAACGCTAACATATATTGTGGGGTCCAGTATGACTAACGTAGAATTCTGGCTTTATACTCTGACTTCAATATCTGCCTCTGGCTCCTCCTTATTTGTAGTCCCTTAAGTTTCCCCTGAAATTCTGAGTCATGCACCTCCACACAGTTGTCTGCTTGCACTCTCCTTTTGCCTCAGTGCCTTCTGATATCTCAGCTCAAAAGTCCCTGCTCTGACCTCCAATCCTTGAGCATCTCTCAACCCCCAACTCTACCATGACGAGGAAGGATCCTGATCCAAAGGAATAATCTCAGGAAAGGCTTTAAGAGATATTTTAATTTCTGTTTCCTTTCTTGAAGTCTTATCTTTGGGAATTTCTAGCAAAGTTGGGAGCAGAGACTATTTTCGTCAATGACAAATCCCCAGGATTTTCTGGTTATCTCTCATCTTGGTAGATAACTGATGGTTTGCCTTAGGTGATCTGCGTGAAAGTAACTGTCACCCCCAACTGCCAATCTTTAGAGCAATGGATGCATAGGTTATTTATAACTAAAGGGTTGAGCATTATTTATCACTTCTGGCATATCACATTGTGCTTCATGCGTACATCCCAGGGAGCTCACATCATAGGCTAATTTGCATTATATTTATTTTTTATTTTTTTCCTGCAGCTCTGTAGTAGCTACTTGGAAACAGCTCTTTTGTATATCTTATTCATTGTATTCTTATTGTATTCTATATCTTATTCATTGTATTCACTAGCAGTGAACCTTGTACAAATAAGGATACTAGAAATGCTTCCTAAATGTAAGAGAAAAAGAGAGCATATGCAAACATATCCAATTCCAGTTTGGTGAAATAAATATTTAACCACTGGATTGAAATGAGACTTTTGACCAGTTTTGTGTCCAGCTTTCCTAGTTATGATCAGAATTACTTTTGCGTTCTAAAATCCTGCAAATGCAATAAACAACCTCTAGTTCACCCTGATACCTTCATGCTTTTGATGGCCTGCAAGTAGGTGATATCTATAAGCACTTTCCACTTTCCGTGACTCTTGTGTAAAGCGATCCCACCCTGGGCTAGATGCATAGGGTGTTCATGTGGATGTTTATTTTCTTCACTTTTTAAAAAAAATCACACTTAGAGTAAGGATGGGCAAACCTGGGAATTAGATGAGTTTCTCTTGAGCCTCTTCAACCTATCGTTGTTTTTCTTCTCCCCCTTCTCTGCCTGCAGTGGCCTCCTCCTGCTCTCTGGATGTTTGGTGACCTCATCTGGTCCTGCCTTTCCTTCAAACTGGATCTCTCTAGCTCTCCTTTAAAAACTGCTCTTAGCCTAGCTCTGCTGGAAGGATTCCAATATATGAATTACTCGTATGATGTTAATGAATGATAACAGCTTAAGCATTTTCTGGCCTGAAGGGATTTGCATTTTGATAAGGGGCAATGCCCTAATCCAAAGGAATGAATTGCTAATGGCAGAATTTAAGTCTTCAGGGGTGGCATCAGGGGTCAGGAAGCCTTCCAAGCCCATGGGATTGGCTGCCTGCTCCAACAGGATGGGTGACTGCCCCTCCCACAGTGCTGCGCTCCTTCCTCACCGTGAATAACCAGGAAGTTATTTTATGTATAAGCCCCAAATACCGACACTGGCAAATGCTGGACTCTTTAGAAAAGGGGAAAATGTCAACGCGATGCTGTAAATCATTTCCAAATTTAGTGGGGTGGAGCTGGCACATGGGGAGGGGAAAAACAGAAGAGCAGAAAGGGAGGGAGAAGGGCAGCATCAAGTGGAATGGAAGAATTATCTCTTTAATCTGAACGTCATTACAGCATAGTATTAGAAATATAGAGTGCATGCATTTTTAACACCTCCCTGAGATCAAATTATAGGTATTAATCCAGTTTTTCTATAAAATGAAAAAAAATTGATTATCTGTGAGGAAGGGGGACTGCAAAGACACAACAAATTTAAGGTCTATTACAAATACTGCGTTAAAATCTTTTAAAAAATTTCACAATGGTAGCTTTGTATCTTAAGTTAGTGTATAACAGGGAATACTAATTTTTACAAATAAGTGCCTCAGTGCTGCTTACCAAGTTATTATTAATTGAAATGTATGGCCAATTTGTCACTGCTAAGAATAGTGGGACAGCAGCTCTGCTGCCACATATTTCTGAAGAAAGTCAATAAAATAAATTTGTTCCATAATAGGAAAATTCGGCTGCATTTGTTGAACTCATGCCTTTTTGGGAAAACAACAAATCACACACTCACAAAACATGATGCTGGTCTTTGGTTAGGTCATGCATGCCCTATCACAGATGTGAGAAAAAGGCTTGAGAAGGTTTGGGAGATGATTCTGCATCAAATAAATCAATGCAGTGAGCTTACAAATGCATGTTACTGCATTAACTTTCATGTTTATTAGCTGAACTTTGAAACTTAATGAAGATCTTATGTTATCTGTCTTTTATTAAGAAAAATTAATGGTCTCATAACACTTGGAAAGAGTGAACATTTCTCTTAAAGTGAAAAATTCAGTTGTACATCATGAACTTTTACCTATTTCACAACAAACAGAACAATGATAATGGTTGTTAATGCAAGTCACCTAGGAAAGGGATTGATCTGTCTCCTCTACCTTAGAAATGACTCTACCACTTTCTAAATTATCCTTACTTCTCCATTTCTACCCACAACCAATTCATCCAACTTAGGTGATTAGACACATGTGAAGGCTTAGATTTGATACAATTATGTAGACTTATAAAAATGGAAATTATTAGAGAGAGGTTAAAAGACATGGAGAATAATATGAGAGTGTTAATCACACATATGCAATTTGAGTCCCAGAGACCAGAGATAAACAGGGGAGATGCAATATTTAAATTCATTATTTGACTGAAAAATTTCCAGAACTGATGAAAACCATGAATCCACAGATAATGGAACCACACCTTGTGCCAACAAAACAAATCTTTAGAAATCTACAGCTAGACATATGGAGTGAAACTGCAGAGCCCCAAAGATAAATAGACGGTCTTTCAACATAGCCAGAGAGAAAAGACAGAACAGTTAAGGATGGAAATTTGATAGTGAGATTCTCAACAACAGTGGAACCCATAAGCCAAAAGAATAGTATCTTTAAGGTGCCGCGGGAACGTAATTTTCAATGTAAATATCAAAACCATCTTTTAAGAATAAGGATAAAATAGAAGCATTTTCATTAAAAAACAAACAAAATGGAGTTTCTAATAGGCAATCACTAACAGAGTACTGAAGTCATATACTTCTTAGAAGAAGGACAGTCTCAAAAAAGTCTGAAATGCAAGAAGCCATGAGAAGAAACTGTTTAATAAATGAATAAATCAAAATAAACACTGTCTCTGTAAATAAACATAATCATGTCTAATTTAGAAAATTTTAAGAAAAGAGCATAATGTAAACATTAGGAGAGGGGGTGAGCAGTAATCTACATTAAATTTTCCAAGATCCTTGTATGATTTTAGGGTGGGATTAATATATTCAGGAACATTAGACTCTATTATAATAAGTATGCATATTAAAATTTTGAGGGTAACCACTAAAGTCATAGAAATAACTTCCAAACCGGTAGATGGAAAACAATGGAATAAGAAAAGGAAAAGAGAAAAAAGGGGGCATAGAAAAGTACAAAGTAAGATGACAACAACAAGTCCCAGCCTATTAGTAATTACAATAAAGGTAAATGATCTTAAATTGTCAATTAAAAATCAGAGATTATTAGATTGAATATAACACAAAACCAGCCATTTACTGTATATAGGGAACATGCCTATAAGGAAAAAAAACAATTACAAATAAAAGGATCGAAAAAATATAACAAGTGAATGTTAACCAAGAAAAAGTTGGAGAATATAAAATATTCTTAAAGACAAAAAGCTTTTGGGACTAGGACTGGTTACCACATAACGATATAAAGGTTCAATTCACTAGATGTCTATAACAATGGCCATAAACTTACATGTATCTAGTAAAATAACATCAAAATGTATTTAAAAATTGCTAGAACTACAAAGAGAAATCTCTCATTATAATGAAAGATTTCAATACAATCCTTTCAATTATAATAGATAAAGCAGATAAAAATAATGAATATATAAAGGATTTGATCAATACAATTAACAAGCTTGATTTACTGGACCCTGCATACCACTAGAGATATTGCATTCTTATCAAGAAACATGAGGGATTTAAAAAATTATTCACATAGTAAGCCATTAGGCTTGCTTGATGTTGAAAAATCAGTACTCATAGATCATTTTCTCTGACCACAATTTGAATAAATTAGAAGTTAATAACTAAAGGATTAATTTAAAAATTCTCATGTAATTATAAATTAGACACACATATAGTACTGAATAACTCACAAATCAAAACCTTTTTAACGGAAATTAAAAATATTTAAACTGGGCCAGGCACAGTGGCTCACGCCTATAATCCTAGCACTCTGGGAGGCCGAGGCGGGTGGATCGCTCAAGGTCAGGAGTTTGAGACCAGCCTGAGCAAGAGTGAGACCCCAGTCTCTACTAAAAACTAGAAAAAGAAATTATCTGGACAACTAAAAATATATACATATAGAAAAAACTAGCTGGGCGTGGTGGTGCATGCCTATAGTCCCAGCTACTTAGGAGGCTGAGGCAGTAGGATCGCTTGAGCCCAGGAATTTGAGGTTGCTGTGAGCTAGGCTGACACCATGGCACTCTAGCCCGGGCAACAGAGTGAGACTCTGTCTCATAAAAAAAAAAAAAAAAAAAAAAAAAAATTTAAATTGAACGATCACGTTATATTGAAATATATAAAAAATTTTGCAGCCTTATTATCTGTGGCTAAGCCCTCAAATTAAGAAGTTAGAAAAACAGATTAAGCCCAAAGAAAATAGAACAGAAATAATAAAATGTCTTTAAAATATAAGCAAAATAAGAAATATTAATAGGTTAAAATAGACAGTTAACAAAGTCAAAGTTGTTTCTTTGCAAAAAATATTAAAATAGACAAAATGGTGCCAATCGATTAACAGAAAAAGAAAAAAGATACAAATAAAAAAATATGGACTATAAATGGGAAAATAACTACCAGTATATCAGAGATTTAAAAATTAATGAAAAGCTATTCAAAGAAATTATGGCAATAATCTGGAAATTTAGACAAAATGAACAGAAAATATATTCTTACCAAAACTGATTTAAAGTAAAGAAAAGTGAAATAGTTCTATGACTATAAAAACATTTCAACTGAAAAATGGGCAAAAGATAAAACAGACATATATTAAAAGAAAAGAAATAATAGAACATAAATGTTTTAAAATTTCATTAGTGATTTTGGATATATAATTAATACTACAATGATAAACATTTTACTGTTTTCCTGTTTGGCAAAAAGACAAGAAGTTTAACTATACTAGATGCTGCTGTTGCTGAGGCTCAATGCTGGCGGGTGTTTCAATTGGTTTAATTATTTTAAGAAAAAATCGGTACTATTTGGTAAAATCAAACCTTCATAAACTTAACTCCCAGCAATTTCTCTCCTAGGTATACACCTGAGAAACTCTTGTTCATGTGCAACAAGATATATTGCTTGCTATAACAAAAAATGTAGAACATCCATTAGCAGGAGTATTGATAAATAAATGTGGTATATTCATATTGGCATATTAGACAGTGATGAAACGAGTGAACTATAGCTATAATAACAATTATGTATGGATAAATCTTAAAAATATTCCTAGAAAAAGCAAATCATGAAGACTCCATGTAGTATATTATAAAGTGCAAAAACAAGAAAAATCAAACGATATGCATATCATTTAGGGATACATATGTAATGTATCTTTCTTGCTTATAAATAGCAAAGAAATGATAAAACGGAATTCATTCTAGTAGATAACTCTGAGAAGAAAGTAAGAAGCAGATTAGAGAAGAAGCAAAATACATGCTGTATCCACCAGGTAGAAATAGCCAAGCAAACAGAAATGATAAGCAGCTGTCTTACAATGGATAAAGACTGCACTTAGAGCAAGTATTTCATCAAAATGTGAAAGTAAAAAGCACTGATATAGGAAAGTGACCTTCCAGTAAGGACTAGATGGCAGTCGAAATGGGATGCAAAGAAGAGCATTAATAGATTAAGCTGCTTTAGCAGGAACTTCTGGAATCATTAGGGGTCATTAGAGTCTATTTTTTTAGCTACACCTGGCTGAGAAATGTCATCAGGCCCTCAGTAATGACAGATTGGAAGTTTATATCAACTCTCCACTTTATAGCATTAATATACTGTGCTATATAATTTTCCTTACCCTATTACGTACCTTCATAGAGTCTCAATAGGTTCCTAAACTGCTTTGCTAGAGTACTGAGTTAAATATTCCCTGTTGCCAACATTGTATTAGCTAGGCAGGCCTACTCCATCACTGTAATCAAGATTCTGGTCCCCAATATGGTCAAAGAGCAGCGTTCTTTATAAGAGTTATTTCTCTAACGGTGAACTTCAAGGTACAAAGATGTTTAGTTTTATTCAAAAGCAGTTACTTAACAATGGCGTACAAAGGTTAGGGGCCTGAAGGCAGTGGGAATGGGCCACCCTGGCAGGCAGGAGTATTTGATCACTGACATTGTTTAGAGTTGGCAGTGCATGCTGATAATAAAAAGTAGGCTAGCTTTTAGTCATTTCTGCTATTTTTAAAATACTCTGTAAACAATGCACCCCCTTATCTCCTGCATCTATGGTGGACCACTCTCACTGCACCACACCCCACTTTGGTATCTACTTTTTGGCTTTTCTGACAAGATTGTAAATTCTTTGAGGCATAAATGATGTCTTAATTATCTTTGAACCACAAAGATAATTAAACACTTAATAGATGAGTAGATGTTTGTTGAAGAAAGGAATTTCATTTGTTAGCATGTGCTCAGTGGAAGTAACCAAACAACTAATTTACATTGACGTTTACAACACAGTGGATATACTGACTCTTAAGAGAGGCTTGGTTCAAAGACCCACCAATGTCATCAAACACCCGCTTTCTTTTTGCCTCTTCAGTCTACCTCCTGGGGTGTCAGCTCGCCTATATAGATACAAACTGGCTGCCAACAACTCCAGAGGCTACAGAAGTCCCCGTCCACGACAGAGAGAGAGAAAGAAGAGCGATTCCAGGAGCATCCTCAGAAGAGGAATGAAGCTTCTTTTCCAAATCCTGTTCTCTACTCTCACTGTCTTGGCCTGGGTCATGTGCTTACCACTCAGTCAATGACACCTAGAGCCAGAGAAGGAGGGAGCTCCTCACAGAGACTGAAGGGAAACTATTAATAGCATGTTTCCCAGGTGACGTGGGAATGGAAGTTGGGAGATCACCACAGTGCCTGCCAAAGGACTAAAGTGTGCTTGGTTGTACAGTAGAATCTGAAAGCAGATTTTGACTTAGAGTAGAGCTTTTGAGGATATGTTGGACAAAATCTAAATATGATCCAATGTATATGAACCATTTCCAGAATGGTTTTATATCTATGTTTGTTTATTTATGTTGCTAATATTTTATGATACCTCTCTGAGTATTTGCATGAAGATGAATCTCATCTGCTCCTTGCTATCATTCAGAGGGGTGGTCAGGAAAGATATTTCTACTCAGTGCCCTTTTTGTTCCAATTTGTTATGAGGCTATTCCTATAATGCATTTGTCAAATATTTTAAAAAAGTTATTCATTATCATTTTATAATAATATTGTTTTACTTGCCACATTTGACTTGATTAAAATAAAGTCAGTATTATTTTGAATCTAAGTCAAGAATGCCAGCTTGGTCAAAGATATCTAATTATAAGGTGGTTTCACTGGTGTTCAAGAGCAGCAGGTACTAACATTTCTGGAGAGAAACAGGCTAAAGAACTGAAAGTTCTGTATTTATATGTTAAAATATATGCCTCACTTTGTGGCATGAAATTAGAGATTGTAGGTACCTTAACTGTTGCAAAAAGTGGACCCCCTCAGAGACGTTATTAAATGCATTCCATTTATCCCAATCTGAGTAGTACGAAACAGATTGCTTTATAAGTTTCCCAAGTAGAATTGCTTTTAAAGCGATGTGGATTATACTTTTAAAAAGGCTGTGTTTCACCATTCACTTATTTATTCTTTCACTTCACAAATATTTATTGAACTTCTGCTATGGGCTAATCTTTGGAATGATGGGGAGTTTATAATCTAGTGACATGAAGGCTGATAATAAACACATAAATATACAGTATGTTAGGTAGAGAAAAGCACTATGGAGAAAATAAAACAGGCTAGAATCAGAAAGAGGGGAGAAAAATGCTGAATACCTGGAAAATATGTGGTTGAAGGGAACACAAATGATTTTCCCATATCTTTTCAAATATGAGAAATAAAGCCATTTGGACCGTGGTTCTTTTGACAGTTGCCTTCAGGAAGCGTCGTCAGCCTTGGCATCATGAACAAATGTTTCCTGATTCCCAGCTCCCCCATCCTCCCCCATGCTTTCTTTCTTTGGACCAAGGAAGCTACTACATCTTACGGATAGGTTTCCAATCTTTCATCTTAGGAATTAAACTTTCCATCACTCCCCTAAGCTATCCTGAAAGTTATAGGAGAGCTATATGTGAGTCATAAATTTAGAAATTACGGTTGCTTGAAAAAAAAGTTAGAAATAACAATTTAATTTAACAATCTGCCCATTAGATAGGGTGCCGTTTAGAAACACAGCCAATTTATCCTTCGTCACACAACCCCAATTCTTACAGCTGAAGCAGATGAGAAGGTATCAACAGCCTGGAGAAGAGAGGGAGGTGGAGTGGAATCTGACTGAAGTTGACCATGACGCTGAAATGCAGGGTGGTCTTGGAACACAGAGTCTTTCAGGTCTCACCACAAAGGAATGACTGTGTGTAATCTGCCTTAAGAGTTGTACATTTCAACCCAAGAGTTATCAAGGGAAATATGGAAAGATAACGTATGTCAGGAAATGGAAGATACCCAGGATATGTGCAGTTCAACGTGCAATTCTTTCTTGGTTTCAAATATAGATAAGAGTTGGTCCCACACTAGAAAGTCCACGAACAATAAGACAATCAGAATGGAGAATTTGACTTTTCTCTGAAACTTCAAGCTATTCTGAAAAGTTAAGAAATCTTGAGGTGTTATTTGAAATCTCTCTTTTTGAAGAGTTTTGAATTGTAACCCTGCCTGTCTGAGAGGGATTTTATACTATCTTTTTTGGTTTGTGTATCCATGTGCATGTGTTTCACACAGAAGATATGAGTGATATTTGAGATCTAAAAGTGGAAAAAACATGTAAAAGAAACATCACTGTGGTGACTTCTAACAACGATTCGTGTTCGTCTTTAGGAAAATATAATTTGATAAAAGCTAAAGATGAAATTGACTCTACCTTTATGGTATGTTCTGAGTGAGTCTTATTCTCATTCCGTTCAGTCTAAAGACTGATATTACTACATTTTAAAAATGAATTTTATCTTTCAATTAATTTAAAATTTTCACTGATCTATTCCATATATAGTTGCACAATGGCCTTTAACCAAGAGAGATTTCCTATCAATTAGGACTGTTGCCTCTCTAATCTATTATTTACATTCCCTATAACATCAATGGAGTTTGGTTCTTTGTAAAACATTTCCTGATGAGTTATCTCATGAGTTCTTGCATAGATTTTCTTACAATCCTATCTATGTCAATTTAGAACTCCAGGGTAAGGTCCGAGAGCTGATGCTACTGTCCTTATAAATTCTCTCTAGTCCTCCTTTTCTACCAGAGGCTTCCTGAGACGAGCAGAGGAAACAGGGATCTCAGGCTCTGGGGAATCTTAACAAATTGTTTTGGGGGTTTGTCATCATGGAGTATTTATGTGTCAATTCATGACTCTCAGGGCCAGGAAAGGCATCTAGTTTAATCAATCATTCTATATTTATATTTTCTTCCCCAAATTCCTGCCAAGAGTTTTTTGGACTATGCTGGAAACTCCACTGATGAGTTAAGGCTGAGGCACAACTGCCACCATCAGCTTACTCCAGTAGAAAATTCTTTTCTCATGCTCAGCTAACACTAGCTTCCACTGGCTCTACTCCTTGGATTTATAAGGAACATATCATAGAATCACAGACTGACAAAGAACCTGGAGATGGTCTCTTCCAGGCCCCTCCACTCACAGGCTCATTTCACTGCCTACAGGGCAGCTCTTCAAATATCTGAAGACAGGGCTATACTGAGTTTTCTCTCCTCCAGGCTAAATGTTGCTGGCCCCTAACACCCCTCTTCAACTGAAGTGGTTGTGGGCCCTTCACCCTTTAAGTTGCTCTTTTCTGAGCACACTCCAATTTACCTATATTACTTTTAAACTACATGATTCAGAATTCAACACAATATATGGCCCTTTTATGCTGGAAATGATTAATTAATCTATATCTTTTGAACACAATCATTTGGCCAGTTATGAATTCAATGAATGTTGATTAAGAGCTCAGGCTTTGCAGTTGGAAACAAACGCCTGTGTGTAAAGCCAAACTTTTTTTAGTTATACATTACAGGAAAATTAATCTCATTAAGCTAGAGTTTCCTCATCCATTTAATAGAGTTTAAATAGTACTGCAAATAAAATGCTTAGTACAATGTCTCACACGCAGTAAATACTCAATGAATATAAGCTCCTGTAAGTCCACACATTTTTTCATCTCCTCACTATCAATATTGTGAAAGACAAGAAGACCTAAAGAGTTAAAGAGAAAAATAATTATTAGAAAAAATATAGTTTTTAATCTGCATTGCTTGGAAAG
Organism: Avahi laniger; assembly: GCA_963575035.1. NCBI lineage: Eukaryota > Metazoa > Chordata > Mammalia > Primates > Indriidae > Avahi > Avahi laniger. The sequence goes on from CAUYSK010081307.1 coordinate 27,790, forward strand.
GTAGTTTCAACAAAGGAAAGAATAGATATCATTAATTGCTTTAATGCTGTAAAAGGGATTTATTAGAATGAATTCACTGGTTTAATTCTGTTGGGAGTCCTAACATCTGGGATTTATTCTAGCTGAGTTCTTGCAATCTTTTGAATTTATTAATCCGGTTCAATAGCAATCTTATTTTACATGAGTGATAGAGTTTAACTGAATTGCTGATCTTGCAATTTTAAGACTGCTCTCTCCTCTTCCTACCCATCACTAACCTGAACCCCTAATGCACTCTAAAGAAGGAGTCCTACATGTACTGCAGTAAAATCAACAAGAAAAAATCAAACAACCCCATCAATAAACGGGCAAAGGACATGAAGAGAAACTTTTCAAAAGAAGAAGGACTAATGGCCAGCAAACACATAAAAAAGTGCTCAACATCTCTAATCATTAGAAATGCAAATCAAAGCTACAATGAAATAATCACCTAACTCCAGTGAGAATGAACTCTGTCAAAAAGCCCCCATTATCAGAAGT
>CAUYSK010081310.1:0-54968 GCA_963575035.1 Avahi laniger
ATTTCTCCTTTCCTGACTAGTTCCACTGGAGCAATGTGGCAAGGACATTCTTTGACCTGTCAGTGAATCACCCAAAGATCTTTGCTGAGACTTAGTAGCTAGTGACCAGAGAACCCAATAGTCTAAATAAACTGGAAAATACTTTAACAAAATTAAAACTGTTTCTACCTCTAATCCCAATATGGGACTCCCTGCTTCAGGAATAATGGAGAAGGGATGGCCAGCCAGGGCCTTCGGACAACTGCTGCTGCCAGCTACCTCCGTCTCTGCCTCGCTCCCCGCTGCCTTTGCTCCTCTCTCTCCTCTGACAAGGCCTCCGCTTTCCCATGCGCCCCACCTTACCACCCTGGAGAACCTTTTGGCTAAAGAGATGACTTAGCAATCCTGCAGAGAAAGCAGTTCATAGGCCAGCTCGTACGTGGAACACTGGAGGATCTCAAAAAATAAAAAACCAAAAATTATATACTCTTGTCTAATGACTCTAAAGCGTTTATGATGGCCGCAGTGGTAGCGGCTCCATTGTCATCCGGTGGCACATTCTTAAGCTTCACACGAGGCTCTCCAGCACCCGTCATTTCTAGACAGGGGAATTCTCGCAGGAAGAACTCACACGCTATAGGTCGGATGTTTGGGGGCAGACAGGAGAAATTAAGAATCATTTTAATTCTTACAGTAATTTTAATGCAATTAAAAACTTTAGTTATATAAAATTGGATAATAAATTACTAAGGAAGTATTGTAGACAGGTACAGTTACATTCATAGCACAGTGTAATGGAGCTTTAGAGGTATTGCTGTCCAGTCCACCCCATTCTTCAAGAAACAGCTACTAAATGCCAGGAGTGCCAAGCTTAACTGTTAATAGACATCATGGTCTCATGTCTTGTTAAGCTACAAAGAGGGGAATGTGATCAGAGGTACCTTTTTTTTTTTAAATCTCAGTAGTAGAAATAGAAATAAAATAGTTTAATAAATTTAGGAGTAAGTCAATAGCAGTCCTCATCTGAGTGAGTGAATGGGTAGGAGAGGAAGCACAATCTGCAGGTGGCGTTGGGAAATAGCAATTGAAATTATCTAAATATTCAGTGACTGTCTCTGTCTCTCTCATCTCCCGTGTGTACAGTTATCAGCCTTGATAATCCTGTTCCTGGCATATGTAGGTCAAACACTGGCTACCTGTTTCCTTTTACTTGTTTCTAATCTATTTTAGTAGTATTGAGAATAATCATATGAACCTTGTGGTACGCCCAGTTTTGCAATCATCCCCATCCCTGAATCTGACGGCGTGGCCGGGGGACCGTGGCTTTAGTGGAGGATGCTGACTGTTGTGTCCCAGCACGCTGTTGCTGTTTTAAATAGTGTTCATTCCTGTGCTCACTTCTTGATTTGTCCTTATGCTTTTGTTGAAGCGTCTTGCTCGAACTGGGATCATAGTGACCACGAGCGAGGCTGTTCTGCTCCAGCTGGTGGCTGATAAAGACCATCCAAAATTCAAGGAAATTCAGAATCTGATTAAGGCGAGCGCTCCGGAGTCAGGTCTGCTTTCCAAAGTATAGGACGTTGGAAGGACTGGTCTGCTGCTAGGACTGTCAGCCCACACAAGCTCTTATCTCTACTAGAATTAAAATGGTAAGTCCAAAATCGGCTCCTTTTTTGCGCCTCTTAGTGAAACTTAACTGGCTAGACCGTTTGGGTACCAGCATTTAGTTACAAATATCAAAGGCTTCGGGTGCTGCTTACCTTCTTTTTTTGTTAATGTGCTTTTATTTATTGAAAAAAAATCACAATGAAGGTGCCTGTTTTGTCTATACTGTACACTAATCATAACTTTCAAAAGTGCACACTCTTGTGAAGTTTTCTTAAATTGTGCACTTTAAAGGAAAAAAAAGTGAGGAAAAAAGTGCCAGTAATGATTTGGCTTTTGTATTATTGTAAGTTGTATGTTATAATGTTACTGTGGATTTAGCGCTTTTACTTTCCAGGTTGATTGAAATCGGATTGTTAGATGTGAATTTAAAAGCAGGGCTCTGGACCGTGTTGCCCAGTTCCTTCGCAATGTTGTTGACTCACTGAGTTGCCCTGATCTAACCGTACCAAATGATGTTGAATAATTTTATGTCTTTCTTCATCGTACTGATTTTCTTATTCCGGTCACCATCACTAATTCTCTGTTAATGTTCTCTCTTATAGCCAAATCTTTTACCTAGAAAGACTCAGGGATTGGGTCATTGCTTATTTTATTTTTGTAAACAGATGGAAGGATTTGCAATGTCATATAATCAGTGGACGGCTGTTTTAACAACTTTGAAGTATAACTTTAGCAGAATATCTTTACAACCATCTAGAATATATCTTCTAATATACACAAGATTTAGCAAAAAGATAAAGGCTGGGTAAAATGTAGTTTTAAAATGTCCGTATTCTGTTTCATATTTTCTCCACTTACCCTCCAAATATTGTTAATGCAAAAGGCCTCAGAAATGATTTGGTAGTTTTAATTTTGTGGTCATTGTTACCCTTCACTAAATTTATTTTCATTAAAAACTTATTAGAAGATTTTACAACTTTTTTTAATATTATGTGAAATGTGGAACATTGCTGTCTTTTATATTAAAGTAATTAAAGAAAATGTATTCTGTGAATAAAATTATTTTGTCTCCTGCAATATGGCTCTATGAGTATTATTCCAGGGATTCCAGTATTTCTTTAAGGGTAATAAAATGTTGACATTTATAATCTTTCAACTCATGGGAATTTTCAATGAAGGAAAATCCTTTGCAGGTGGGGGCAGATGCCCACGTGCTCACTGCCTTCATGTTGTGACTCCACTGAGAGTCAGTGAGACCTTTCCAGACTAACCTGTTTAAAATTACAGTCCTCTTTCCCACCACTACATACATAATCCATATCCCCTTCCCTGTTTTATTTTTTCCATGCCATTTGTGAATACTTAATATATATTTTATTTTAAAAATTTCTCTTTTCCAAGTAAGTCTTATGTGAGTGAGGACTTTTGTATGTTATGTTCACTGCCATATCTATGTCCTCAGCTCCTAGAACTTGCATTTATCACAAAGGTTGCACTCAAATAATTGAGTGAATGCGAATATTCAAGTAGCTTCTTACAGCTTGCTTGCTTCTTGGCTTATATGTTTTATTTCACAAATAAAAAAGTACCCAATTTGTTTCTTGAGTAAGGAAGGAGGAAAGGAAAGACTTTTTGTGCCAAGTGACTTATATCTAGTAATAGAAAGATGGTATTTCAGACTCTTCACCAGTAATACATTGAATCGCATCTTTCCCCTAGTGTTATAGGTTTTTGTGCCAGACTTATTAAATAAATCCATACATTCTTAGTTCCCCGATATCACTCTGTAAGTCCATCCGCCGTGTTACTTACGGAATCATTGACACAAAGAAGAAAAGCCAAACCGAGTGACTCCTGAATGTAATATCATTGTTATGTTGATGCATTTTTAGTCATTCTCTAAAAATGTAGAAGAGGAGGAAGGAAACAACTTGCAGGGGTGGGGAACCTATGGCCTTGGGGCCACATGTGGCCTTCTGGATCCTTGAGTGTGGCCTTTTAATTGAATCCAAATTGTATGGAACAAATCCTTTTAATAAAGGGGTTCTGTGAAGTTTGGATTTGGTCGAGGGGCTGCACTTGGGTGTTTGGAGGGACACATGTGGCTTTGAGGCCACAGATTCCCCACCCCGAAGCTCCTAATTTTTTTCCAGAAAAGCTGGGCAGAGAGGAAAAAAGTATGTCCTGGAGTCCATTGTGTTAATAATATAGAATTTTTTCATTGTAAGGTTAGCTTTTTGTATCTTTCATTGCGGAAAATAGCATAGAACACACATATCAGAAGCTCATTTCTTGATATAATTGCTAGTTGCACACTGTATTTTACTGCTCAACTCTCAGCGTCACCTGACTTCAGATTTGTTCATTGTTCTCGCAGCGCTTCCTTGTTAAATCATTCCTCCCACTTCAGACAGTAAATGCAAGAAATGAGAGGTGATGTGTCTCAAAACCTATGGTTATACACAAGTACTCATTGTTAATGTATGTTGAATACATGTCGCTTTGAATTGGACTTCTGGAAAATGCCTATTGTGCTTTTAAAACAGCCTTTTTGGCAGCCCCAACTAAAAATGTGGCATGCTTTATAAATTAAAATGTTAGAAATGTGGGTATTTTTCCAAGAAATTATGACCCTAAAACTAATACATGAAGCATGAAGAACACAGTATAAATTGTTAATCACCCTACAAGTTTTAGCATCTCTTTGATTGTATTTTTTGAATACCAATAAGTACTTTTTCCATTTGGGGAACTGACAAAACAACCTGTGACCCATGATGTCAGTGTTGGATTCAGCAATTTGTTCCTATACAGCATGTTACTGTACTGAATACTGTAGGAAATTGTAACATAAAGGTAAGTATGTATAGCTAAACAGATGTAAACAGACAAAAGGCACAGTAAAGATACGGTGTAGAAGATAAAACATGGTACACCTGTATAGGGGAGCTCCGTTATAATACTGGACAACAGTTTTATGTGGCTCATTGAGTAACATGTCATGTGCACACATATATGCATACACCTTTTTAAATTGAGAAGAGGCTGGGGTTGATGAAGGGAGCTGGCAGCAAAGCCAAGAAAAATTGGGGGCTTCCCTTTTCATGCAAGAGAAAGAGCCAATGGTCATGAGCTGCACTGCGTGGCTGAAGGCATCGACCTGGCAGGTCCGTCTTCATTCTTGGTAGCTCTGACACTTGGCACAAGGTTCTAATCTACAAGATGAACAGATTGGGCTCCTCAAGTCTAAGATTCATTGCAGTTCTAAATTCTATGCTTCAAATTTTTAAGCTGAAAAAGTTTATCATTTGAGTACCAATCATACCAGAAATTTTTCACTAGATACTATGTGTCAGACACGTAAGTCCTTTATTAACTTGATAATCCTCATAATTCCGTGATGAAGAACAAAGTGAAGAAGTAAGTTGCCCAAGGTTGTCCACCTGGTTGGAAGTGGAGAGGCTGAAATTTTAACTAGATTTTTAACCTGGAATTCAGACACCGAGCCTATAGCAGTTACACTACACTGCTTCCTGCTGTCTCGTGAGCCTACGCCACGCATGGCACTGGGGAAACCTCTGTGAGCAAGCCGTGGTGACGATGAAGGACGCAGGGGTGGCAGATGGGGAGCTCTTTATTCCCAAGTTGTTTCTGGATATATGTAGACAACTCTATAATTTCAGATATGCTCTAAATACAATTTGATTCTTTTCCAGTACTTACATTTTGTATCAAATAATTCTGAGCTCATTGAGAAACCTACAAGTTCCTCTGAATGCCAACTATCTTGCTTTGTTTTCAATTTCCTTTAAACCCTCATCAAACTGCTTTAGATTTGTATTCAAAAATGCTATTTTCTCAGCTAGAAACTTCTTTGTCAATTCTCCCAACTAATGTATTCAAACCTTTCAAAAATAAACAGCTTATTTTTATCTATGGTGAATACTCACTTTGACAAATTACTTTCTGCATATTTTATTTTTGCTTATGAAATAACTGCTTATCAAAGCTAAAAATCTTTAACTCTTCTTAGTATCTGAATATATTAGTTAGCTTTAAGTTCTGTAAAATATAAATTCAGTAACAAATGATTATGACCAAAACGAGCACAAAACTTATTAAAATTCAGTGTAATAGGAACATATCCTATAACCTTCATTTTCTTTTCATATTGACCAATCTGCTATGTTCTGAGTAATTATAATTGAATCAATTGCTATGATAATACTAAACATGAATTTTCAAGCTAAAATCTGACAGTGTGAGGCCTGGGATTTGATTTTACTCTTATTACAAGTTAATAACTTACCCGGTTATTGTTTCATGGATGTTGGTATAACATGAGATTCTTGCGTCAGAAAAAGGACTTCATTGCTCAGGGCACCGCAGGCAGCACGAGCCTCAGTGCCTCTGCGCTGGCTGCCCGTGCCCCCAGGTCCCACGCGCGTGCGGCGGCGTGGACCAGATGCGTGCCGTGCAGGCCGCGAGTTTACACTGAGCGTTTGCAGCAAGCAGTCACGTGCCTGCTCTCTGTCCGACAGGAGCATTTACTTCACCCCTCAAGGTTACCAGCCCCGTGACAACATAAACAGAAAAGTCCTGGGTAAAAGAGTGTTCAGGACCTTGAAGTTTCGGCACCCCCAGCAAGAGGCAGGATTCCACAGAGGACTGGCTCCCCGCAGGTGGCTGCAGGAACTGCAGAGGAAAGGCGGGGCCTGTGGCCGCACTCCGGTTCCTGCTCTCTCTCTAACAGCCTTTGACAGGTCTTTCTGAGCCATCTCTGGGCTCTCGTTCAGTTCAGTAAGTGGAGTTGGATGAAATGACAAAAAATAGCCACCTTTTCGTCTAAAGACACTGTCATACTCCCTGAAAACCTTCAAATAAGACCTGCAGCTTGCCTAGGGTTAAAAATTGGGGTGCAGAGAATTTTCACATAAACCAAGCAAAATAACCATAGTATGGCTGATTGCCCTCATGTTAAGTGAGTTCTTAGAAAATTAGTTAGTTTTTCAATTGTTCAATGTAGGATACCTTTATAATTTTAAGAGAACTATATTTTAGCCAATGCAAACACAATTGTAAATGCACGACTAAGAAATGTTACCTCATTTTTTTTTTGATAGCCATAACAAAAATCCACTGAGTGGACAAGGCATGAGGGTATTGTGTTGTAAGCATTTTAAAAATTATCTTTTTGAAATGTCTAGACTAGCTTAGAGATAGTTTAGATTGACTGCATAATTTGAGATTATTTCTTTTTTACGAACAAATGCATGCACATTTTACAGATTTTTTTGATATTGGAATAATTTCTATGAAAATATGTATTTGCTAAATAGTACTATGTTTAGATCAGCTTGGTGGTTGGACATTTCTCAAAATAGATTCAGCGTGTCCTCTTTACCCTTTGAAAATGTCTACTCTTGAAAGACCTAATGAAGATATAAATGAAAGATGGTTGGGAAGGGAAAGTGTTAAATGATTTCAATCCAAACTAAGTTGCAAAATGTAGTTCTAGAAAAATCAACAAGCCTGTTATTATTATTGATTACTAAAATTTGGGTTCTACACAAACTCTATTTTGGCTAACTGGAATGTGGAAAGATATAATTCCAGGAGTACAGGGATTAATTTATATTAACATCTAACAACACAAGATGCTGTGTCACTATGACAGCATAGATTTTGAAGGACTTTTAGCACATGAGAAATACAACGCAAGCAACCTTAGCTACCGAGGGTTCTCTGGAATGAGTATGTGGTTTCATTTGTTTATTCTCTCAGTAGTGCTTTACTACCAATGTAAGTGAAAGCCCTCTGCTGGGGACTGTCAAGAAAGAGCTACTGTTTCTGAAGGACCTCAGTCTAGTGAGAGAGACAAAGCAAACGCCACGCAAGAGTGGTCAGTGCAAAGATGAGGTACCGGACGTAATTAGGGCATGCCAGATGACAAATTCTCCCCCGAGCAGGGCTTTTTAAGTTCAGAGCCTTTTCACTTTAGTTCTTTTTGTTTGTTTTTGGTTCGTTGGACCTTTGCTCCTCTTTCTCCAACTTCTACCCATATTACAGCTGTTCCGTTTTGTTAATGTTGCAAGCCTTTCAATTATAAGAAAAAAATAACTACCTTTCCCTGTGGAGATGGCATGGCTTACGATTGAGAACCAGAAGTACTACAAACTTAATAAGCCGATGATCCTAATTATCATGAAAACTAAGGCTGTTTTTTTCCCCCCACGCAACAAAAAACTCAGGTTTTTCAGTTTTGTGCAGTGTGCTGGAAAGCTGAGTGGTGTGGGAACCTGTAATCATATGTACCTCGAGACTCATGATGAGGTTCTTCGGTAGCCAACCAGTCATACCTGTCACTCGTGTTTAACAGGCTGCTTGTTCTGTGCTGTTGCTATGCTGGTTTCCTTTTTTTTTTTTTTTGGTCGTGGCAGAAGTGAAAATGCGAAGGTCCTGGGTGCTTTGAAGTAAACAGATACAGCTTGTTTAGGAGAGGCGCCGTGCTGCGATGCTCGGCTGCCCAGGAAGACCTGCATCTCAGACAAGTGCACCTGTGTGCAGAGGCGCTTGGCTCCTATGCACCAAGGCCTGTGCTGGAAGCTCTGTGGCCGCCACCCTGGGCACGCCATGCCAATGAGGCTCTCAACACGGCTTCTTTCAGAGCAGCTCAGCATTTGTTTTATTATTTATCTTCCTCCTGAGTCTTCACGTGCAGAAAAATAAAGCCTCTGCTTTTGTGCAGCTTACATTTTGGTATTTCTTATCTCTCATTTTATAAAAATGGATCATATGACCTAGAAACCATCTGTAAGAAAGTAAGGATACTGGATCTTCTCTCGCTGAGGTATTTCCAACAGTTGATTTGGAATCTGTTTTAATAACAGATTCCTATGCATGTTTCTGCTGGTGCTCTTATTTTTTGTGCTCTTTTGTTTTTGTAATAAACCTTAGATGACGAAATATATTGAGAGATTGTGAATGCTTAATTAGAAATCTAAGAATTTTCCAGCAAATGCAAACTTAGAAGTGATCTCATCCAATTTCCTTTAGAGATGCGACACCGAGATGTAGATACGTTCTCAGCCAGTGATCAGTTCCGTTGGCTTCAGTGCCTTGCTAACCAGTGTCCATCAAAGCCTGTCAGATTCCCCCAAAGCCTCGAGGTCGTATTGTCTGTTTGGTAATTGAAGCTGTAAGGTATGGCAGCCTCAAATACAGAAAAGCTGAACCAAGATAGAAAAATAAGGACTTATTTCTTATCGTTTATAAAAAGGTGAATTTATTAATCAGAAAATGTAGTCATTTTTAAAATATCACACCTCTTTTTTTAGCTGACAAGGAGCATATACTATTTGATACAAAATCCTGAGAGGATTTTAAACTATTCATCTGTGTTCTTTATGAACATATATATTTAATAAACACTTACATTTAGTGTCTACTCTATTCTGTGAATACAGTGAAGCCTGAATAAGGAATTTACAATGTAGTGGGGAGGAAGAGGTAAGTTAAATGAGCAACTGCAATAAAATTCCATTCTCCCGCTGAGGATTTTGCTAGTCAAACCTGTCAGCATTTGGTGATGTATACCAACATGATCGTTGACTTCTCTTTATTATAAATAACTAGTTAGAATATGACTCAAACTGGGCTACACAAGCTGTTTTCTCCTGGCTGTGTTCTGTCTCCAACCCTGGTTTTGGGTAAAAGCCATTTTAACTGGGGTGAAAGCATAGCTCATTGTAGTTTTAATTTGGATGTTTTTGATGACTAGTGATGTTGAACATTTTTATATACCTGTTGGCCATTTGTACGTCTTTTGAGAAATGTCTACTCCAATATTTTACCCATTTTATAATCAGATTATTTTTTTTTTCTTATTGAGTTGTCTCAGGTTCTTATATATTCTGGTTATTAATCCTTTGCCAGATGGGTAGTTTGCAAATATTGTCCCCATTCTGTGGGTAGTCTCTTCACTTTGTTGTTTCCTTTGCTATGCAGAAGACTTTTTAACTCGATGTGATCTCATTCATCTATTTTTGCTTCTGTTGCCTGTGCTTTCAAGGTATACTAAAGAAATCTTTGCCCACACCAGTGTCCTGGAGTGTTTCACTAATGTTTTTGTTTTAGTGGTTTCATAGTTTCAGGTCGTAGATTTTATTCTTTGATACATTTTGAATTGATTTTTTTTAATAGGGTGAGACATAGATCGGGGTCTAGTTTCGTTCTTTGACATATGGATATCCACTTTTCCCAGCAACATTTATTAAAGAGGCAGTCCTTTAACCAATGTATGTTCTTGGCACCTTTGTTGAAAATGAGTTCACTGCAGATGTGTGGATTTATTTCTGTGTTCTCTATTCTGCTCCATTGGTCTGTGTGTCTGTTTTTATGCCAGCATTGTGCTGTTTGAGTTACTGTCGCTCTGTCACATATCTATGACCTGAAGTCAAGTAATGGGATTCCTCTAGTTTTGTTCTTTTTGCTAAGGATGTTTTTTGGCTATGCTAGGTCTTTTGTGGTTCCATATACATTTTAGGATTATTTTTTCTACTTCTGTGAGAAATGTCCTTGTTATTTTGATGCAAATTGCATCGAATCTGTAGATTGCTTTGCGTAGTATGGACATTTAACAATATTGATTATCTAATCCATCAGCGTGGTAGATCTTTCCATTCGTCATGTACTCTTCAATTTCTTCCAGCAACGTGTTATAGTTTTCATCTTAGAGATCTTTCACTTCTTTGGTTAAGTTTATTCCTAGGTATTTTATTTGTAGCTATTATAAATGGGATTAAAAAATTTCTTGGTTATTTTGATCATTCACTGTTGGCATATAGAAATGCTACTGATTTCTGTATGTTGATTTTTTTATCTTTTTTGAAAAATTACAAAATATTAAGTGAGTACAAATGCTTTTGTAATGTGGAGCATTTTGTAATGCTTGAGTTACGGCTACAAGTGTGCTCATCACCCAAACAGTGCTCATTGTACCTGTTAGGTAAGTTTTGTTCCCTCCCCCCTCCCCCTCCCCCTCCCCCATTCTTGATTCCCAATGACTTTTACTTCCCTCTGTGCATATGTGTGCCCATCGGTTAATCCCAATTTATTAATATTAGTACACGTGGTATTTGTACATTCTTGAGATACTTCACTTAAGACGACGGTCTCCAATTCCTTCCAAATTGCTGCAGAAGGCATTAATTCCATCTTTTTTATGGCTGAGCAGTACTCCATGGTGTGTGTGTGTGTGTGTGTGTGTGTGTGTATACCACATCTTGTTAACTCACTTATGAATCAAGGGGCACTTGGGTTGATTCCAGATCTTTAAAATTATGAATTGTGTTACAATAAACATTTGAGTACAGGTGTCTTTTTGATAAAATGACTCCTTTTCCTTTGGGTAAATACCCAGTAGTGGGATTGCTGGATCAAATGGTAGGTCTACTTTTAGTTCTTTGAAAAATCTCCATATTGTTTTCCATAGGGATTATACTAATTTGCAGTCCCACCAACGTGTATAAGTGTTCCTTTCTCTCTGCATCCGTGATGATGATCTATTGTTTTTGGGCTTTTTAATAAAAGCCATTCTAACAGGGGTAAGGTGATAGCTCATTGTGGTTTTAATTTGCATTTCCCTGATGATTAGTGACATTGAGCATTTTTTCATATGGATGTTGGCCATTTGTCTATCTTCTTTTGAAAAACTTCTGTTCATGTTTTTCCCCAATTTTTAATAGGATTGTTTTTTTCTTGCTGATTTACTTGAGTTCTTTGTAGATTCTGGATAATAACCCTTTATTGGATGTATAGCTTGCAAATATTTTCTCTTATTCTGTAGGTTGTCTCTATTGATTATTTCTGTAGCTGTGAAGAAGCTTTTTTAATTTAATCAATTACCATGTATTTATTTTTGTTGTTACTGTGGTTGCCATTGAAGTCTTAGTCATAAATTGTCTAGGCATTGATTTCTTATCTTGGCTATTGTGAATAATGTTGAAATGATCATGGGAGTGCACATATCTCTTTGACATACTGGTTTTATTTTCTTTAAATATATACCCAGTAGTGGATTTGCTCTATTAAATGATAGCTATATTTTTAATTTTTTTTGTGGAACCTCCATACTATTTTCCATAATGGCTGTACTAATTTACATTCTAAACAATAATGTAAGGGTTCTCTTTTGTTCATATCCTCATCAACCTTGTTTTCTTTTTTCTTTTTGATAAAAGCCATTTAAACAAATATGAGGTGATATTTCATTGTGGCTTTAATTTCATTTCCCTGATTAATAATATAGAGCATTTACTCATATCTGTTGGTCATTTGTATGTCTTCTTTTGAGAAGACCTATTTGAGTCCTTTTCCCATTTTTTAATTGGGTTGTTTTCTTGCTATTGAGTTGCTTGAGTTCCTTATATATTTTGGATATTGGCCTCTTATCTGATGTATGGTTTATAAAAATTCTCCTGTTCTATAGATTGTCTTTATACTGTTTCCTTTGCTATGCAGTAGCTTTTTAGCTTTATGCAATCCCATTTGTCTATTTTTGCTTTCATTGCTTTTATTTTGGGGTCAAATCCAGAAAATCATTGCCCAGAGCAATATCTTGGAGATTTTCTCCTATATTTTCTTCTAGTAGTTTTACGGTTTCAGGTTTCATGTTTATATCTCTAATCTATTTTGAATGGATTTTTGTGAAATAAGGGTCTAATTTTATTCTTCCACATGTGGATAGTCAGTTTTCCCAGTACCATCTATTGAAGGGATTATCCTTTCATCATTATCCTGAATTGGACCTACTTTCTATGTTGTTTAAAAGTAAGAAGGGGGTGCTTCCTTTTTTCCTTAAAAATATAACCAAATTCAACTGAATTTCATGATAGCTGATTTTACTGTCAATTCGAAAATGAGGACAGACAGGATGAGCTGTTAAGTTCAGAGAAATACAAGCTTCTAACTATAGCCTCTAAATATAGTGTTTATATTGTCTCAAGGATGCTGCTGCATTCTGAATTTAATTGACAATCAACTTGGCTTAAATTTAAAGGTCATTCACAATGACAGGTGATGGGACAGAAGTAAAAAATTGAGAGTATCAATCAGCAAGGCAAATTTGGAAAGATGACCACTAACAGTAGAAAATGAATGATTATTTTCTAAGCATATTTAATTCAATCTTACATAAGAATCATAATGAAATATTAGATATTTAAGGGCTACACTAAAAAATTCAAAATGTTCATGCATATAACTCACTTCTTTCATCAAATGTATTAACCCACTAAATAATCATTGTATTTAATGACAGATTTCTCATAATTTTAAAGTTACAGCAAAACTTTATTCATTCATAATTTATTTAACATTGTAAGTCATATCACCTTCCCCAAAGTAAAGATAACTTCACCAAAGTGAACTCTAATTTAAACTAATGACCTCCCTTACATAATGTATAGATAAGTAAACTTAGAGGTGAAAAAAAATCACATAACAAAATACAAAGAAATGTGGCCATGAAATACTAATAGTTAAAATTTTATATTGGACAATAACTGGTAGTATTAAAAGGCAGACATCAACTGGGGAAAATTCTGTAACATTTCATTGAAAAAATATTCTCTTTGTGTAAACACTTGTTACCAATTAAGGTTTAAGTAGACCCACCATTTTATCTAGTAATCCCACTATTGGGTATTTACCCAAGGGGAAAAAATCATTTATCAAAAAGACACGTGCACTTGAATGGTTATTGCAGCACAGTTCACAATTGCAAAGTTGTGGAATCAACCTAACTGCTCATCAATACATGAGTGGATTAATAAAATGTGGTTTATGTGTACCATGGAGTACTACTCAGTAATGAAAAAAATGGTGAATTAATACCTTTTGTAACAACCTGGATGGAACTGGAGACCATTCTTTTAAGTGAAGTATCACAAGAATGGAAAAACAAATACCACATGTACTCACTATTAAATTGGAGCTAATTGATCCAATTAGTTGAGTAGTAAAACTCAACGGAAACCAAAGAGGTGGGAGGGGTGAGGAGGGGGTGGGTAAATTCACACCTAATGGGTACAATGCAGACTATCTTGGTGATGGGCACACATATAACTTTAATTCAAACTGCACAAAAGAAAATCATGTAACCAAGATGTTTGTACCCCTATAATGTTCTGAAATAAAAAAAAAAAATGAAAATGGCAGTTTTTCCCCTATTAGAAATATGATAAACAGGAAATTACCAGATATTTACCAAAAAAAGGATATGGGCTCAGCACAATGGCTCACACCTATAGTCCTCGCACTATGGGAGGCTGAGGTGGGAGGATTGCTTGAGCTCAGTAGTTCAAGACAAGCCTGAGCAAGAGCGAGACCCCATCTCTACTAAAAATAGAAAAATTAGCCATGTGTCCTAGCAAATACCTGTAGTCTCAGCTCCTTGGGAGGCTGAGGCAGGAGAGTCACTTGAGCCCAGGAGTCTGAGGTTGCTGTGAGCTACAGTGACGCCACTACACTCTACCCATGGTGACATAGACTCTGTCTCAAAAAAAAAAAAAAAAAATGCAAGTAACTATAGAGTCAAAATAATGCTCAAAGTATTAATCATCAAAAATGTAAATAAAAATAGAAAACTACCACAGGTCACAATACTCGCAAAAGCAAACAAAAAAGCAATCTGAAACAATATTGTGACCTATAAATTGGTACAAGCTTTTCAAAGGTAGATGGTAAATTAAAAACAGAAAGTTCATGTTCTTTAAATTCTAGTATAAAAATTTCTTTTAAGGAATGAAACATTAAGGAATACTTATATAAATGGATGTTTGCTGTTGAGGAAGAGACATGGTTGAATATAAATGCTTGAAAGGAAATTTGTTGAAATATCAATATTATCATTGACTTTTCAATCACATTATACATGTTTATTGAATGGGCAAACTAAGTGCCAGGAAGTAATGAAAGTGCTGTGGATACAGCAATGCCCAAGGCCGTGATTCCGGCCTTGTAGAGCTGACATTCTAGTTGGGGCTAAAATTGAGTGTTTTCTACTTTATTACATATGCTTTTCAGTATTTCCCAAATTTCTCCTGTGAATAAACAGTCTTACATTATCAAAAATGTAGGTTATATAATTCTAGTAAAAAGGTAAACATTTATTCTGTCTAAATATCTATGCCAGGCTGAAATATTTTGACTATACCATTTTCTTCTGTGATTCTTAAGTGTTTTGACATTTTATATATGGAATCAGGCCACAAGTGCTCTAACTGTATACAAAAATATGACTGTTTATTTTTGTGTTTACCACTATCATCTTGTCCAGAGAATCTAATATTTTCTGAAAATAAGAAAGCACTTTTCCAGATTTCTTTTGACAATGAAGCATTTTGGGAACGAAAAAACATATGAAAAGGTTTTGAAGACATTTCCCTCATCACTGATGCGCTTGGAGCATTAAAAAGATCCTGAGTTTTACCTGACCTTTTTGGCATTTTCAGTATATGGTACTGCCGAAAGTAGGAGTAGTAGGGAGAAAGAAATGTTTTGGGCGGGGGAGGGTTGTTTATTCGTTCGTTTGTTTTAGGGGTAGGTGATGTGTCATTACATAAGTACCTGCTAAGACTGAATGGAAGTTCCTAATCTGTTGTGTGCTTCAGAATCACCCAGAAAGCTTTATTTTAAAAAGCAGATTTTCTCTTGAGCTGGGCCAAGCCTCTGCATTTTTAGAGCTGTTTCAAGTGATTCTGATGGCAGTGGACACATTAGAAAACACTGAATATGAGCACCTTTGGGTCTTATTGTATATATCCCAGTAAGCCTTAGGGTATTAAATTATTGTTTCCAAACCAATCTCTAAAGAAACCTTCCCTTTAGCCTTGCTTTCAGGTATGTATTTCCTTTCTGCAGTGAGTCGCTAAGTCCTGTGCACAATTACATGCCGAGCATTTTTTGAACATCCACTTAGGGAGCTTTCGAAGCCCTTCCGGGCTCTCCTTTTCTGAGTTTGATAGATTCACACTGAATGGAAATGACTAGGTCACCTCTAGCAGTTGTTTTCTTTCAGGGTCCTCCTATTTATTTGTTGTTTCTCAAACTTGAGCAATCCATGCTCAAGGGGAAAAATCTTTCCAAACTCTCCTGTTTGACAAATACTATTAATAGTCTAAGGAACCCAATATCTTATTCTCTGAACATGTCTTCCAATTGGAAGTATCACTGCAAAAGACAATTTTTGCCTTTTTGATTCACAAAACAAATTTTCCTTGCATTCAGCATCAAAATGAAAACATAAAAATTAAAAATTCTCAGAGTTTAGGGACCCCTAAGTAGATACATACATATTCCTGTGGGTCATGAGATGGCAGTTTAAAGTAAATCTTACATCTACTTCAATGGTGGTACTTCAAGCATGTTCATGACCTAACCTTGGATAGCATCATGAAATTTTTTATTCTGGCTTCTGCTTCCTGATGCTGCTTTGAGAAAGTGTCCATCTCTACCTCCCTTTGGCATCAGGGCCCATGGGAGCCCTTTCCACTTGTTATCTGCTCTCAAACCTGCCTTTCTTAGCTGCTAGCAGCAAATTACAAATAAAATTAGATGCTTTGCTTCTTCCTGGGAATTTTATGTTTTGTGGATGGAAAGTTTTGTTCTATTCAGAAGGAATATCAGATATTAGCAAGAGATTAGAAGACATTTGTTGGGGGCTAAGGAGTTTCCTCTGAAATTAAGCTCCTTGAGCCTATTTTCCCTGTGAAATCAACCCTGACCTTTAATATTCCTTAATATTTGATAATATGGAAGTCATTAAAAAACCATCCTAATCATAGGCAGACATGGAAATCTGTCTCTAAATATGTTACTTTTATTTTCCTTACACAATTTTTTAAAATTAAGCACATGAATATGAATTTATAAGAATAGATAATACATGCATATATTCCCATATTTCCTATAAATTTCTCTAAAAATTGGAGATTACTGTCAAGTAATCATTTTTGCAAGGACTATTTAAATGTGTAAGAACTGTGTTGTGCTGTAACATGGAGACATAGGAGAGGAGAGACATATGTATCATGTTGAAAAAATACGGTAGAATATAAAAGCAAGAAAACAACTGCACTAGCTAATAAACACCAGAGATTTGGTTTATAAGGTCAATATTGCTACACTTAAATATACCTTGTGATTTTTTTTTTCTCAAATAGTTTACTTTTGTTTTATTTTGCAAGTTTGTAGTGATGAGAGCTATGGAAGAGGTAAGCCACTTTTAATAAGTTTTAATTCAATGTTTTTAATTCTAAGCTTAACCTATTGCCTGTCATGTAGCAAGTCCTCAATAGGCATTCGTTGATTGATTTAGGAAGTGTTAGGAATCTGCAAGTTGTCTAACGTGGCCAAGGGGAAAGGACGCTGGATTAAGTCTTGCTCTTGATGGGTTATGTGAGACCAGGATATCATTTCAGCCAGACTTACATGCTTATCAAATCATAAATTTGCCCAGCTTGCAATTATTCAATCACAAAATTTTATAGTTGATAGAGAAATCACTTTGTCTGATATATCCCCATCTTTTATAGATGAGGAATCTGAGGCCCAGAATGGTCACATAACTTGCAATAAGTAATTAGGAGCAAAACTTTGCCACTAATCCTCACCCTGGCTCTTAATTGTATGCTTTCACTATGGTCCTTATATTTCTATAATGTGAAACACAATTCTAATACTTCTGAGCTCACATTGTATCCCCTCAATAACTCTGTATGGATGGAATTCATCAATAATAATCTCATCTGAAAAAGGTGAAAACTGAAGAAGGTAAGTGACTCATTCAAGGATCTACGCTTTGTGAGAATGGACGCACTTTCCTCTTTGCTCTTTACAGTAATACAGCCTCTTGCCGACTGGGCAACGCTTCCAGGTCTGCAGCCTGAACTGTTGTTAAGGTTGTCATATTTGGAAATGCTTAGATTTCCTGGAAATAGTTTGGGTGCAGTTTGTCCTCACCAAAACTCACGTTGAGGTTTCATTGCCTGTGGGGCCTAGTGGAAGGTGTTGGGTCACAGGGGTGTACCCTCACGCATGGATTGGTGCTGTCTGGTGGGAGTAAGTTCTCGCTCTTGCAGGAATGGATCGATTCATGCAAAATGGACTCATAAAATGAGGCTCCTCCTGTGTGGTCCCTCTTTGCATGCACCTGCTGGCCTCTCTGCTTCTCTGTCTTGACACAGTACCTGGCTTTCCACAGAAGCCCAGCAGAGCCAGAACTACAACCCTGGCCTTTCTAGCCACCAGAATCATGAGCAAAATATACATCTTTTCTTCATAAATTACCCAGCCTTAAATATTCTGTTATAGAAACAGAAAATGCATGAGACATTTCCCTTTTAACGTTTTGGAAAATAAGATGAAGTTTCATCTGGTTCTGAAACTTGGAAAGAGTTATTTAATTATAACCAATCAACTAAACAAAAAAATAGATTAAAGCAAATATATATATGCATATTCCTAGTAGTTAAAATTAATAGGCTTTACCATTCTGGAATTCTTAAAATCTGACATTTTAAAACTTGTAAGTATAATCTTGTAAACCATCAGTGTCTTTTTGTGAACAAAATGCTGATCAGTTGACATGGATTATAAAAGTTAAAGCAGATTGCTTGAAAGAATGAAAAGGAAAGAAAGTTTTCAAAATATAGGCCAAGTTTGATAGTCAATTTTCAAAGTGAGACTAATTCTTAGCTTCAGGGAATATTTTTTCTTTCCTTCCAAAAGATGTACTGTGAGACCACAGGGCTTAGTGGAGGAAAAGTCCAGAAGCATCCAGATAACTTGAAGGGAGAGAGCCATTGCATATTCCCTTCCAAAATATGAAGACTCCCAGCGACTATGAGACAGAACAAAAATTCCTTCATAACAATGCTTGAGAACTTGTTTCACATGAGTAGAGTATTTATGCTAATTATGATACCTAGACACATGTATCCAAATAAGATCATGTTTCACCACTCATGATGAAAACTTATTCCATGGAATTTAAGAAAAGAAGCATATTAAGTAGATGCTTTCATTTTACTGCTGGCGAAAGAAAAGCTTAGGGAACTAAAGTGCCTTGTCCAAGCTTTTACACACCAGTGCCAAGCCAGTGCCAATCCTGGTTCCTCAGCTCCCTTTCTGGGACTCCATGTTACTAAAATAAACTGCTATCAATGAGATAATCAGACACTGCACAAAGGTCTGGAGGACTTTCACATGGGACTTGCATAGGATGGACCAAGCCATATTCTGCCAAAGATCATAAATGTGCAATCAACCAGGACGTGAATGTCATTTACAGCTATTAGAACAAGGTATGCTCTGATAGAAACCTGGGAAATAAAGACAGAGTTTTCAGTCTAGATGGCTAACAAGTCAGCTTTAGGAACAACAAGTGTGACATAGTGTTTTAGGGAAAATTCAACAAAATGCCTGCAAAATGTTTTTCTAGATTTTTAAAAACCAAATGGTAGAAATTTGACAACAAGCTTACATAAATACAGAATGGATTGTCTGTGGTCTACTTACCCAAGGAAGTAGAGCCAATTTTAGACCACGGATTTCTATTCCTTTAAAGATCCCTGGAGAGGAGTTATCCTTGATAACTTCCTCCAATGTTTGAAAAGACATAAATTGTAGGAATTTTTAAGCCCAAAATGTCGCATAAGGTCTAAACCTATTTTATCCATTAAATCAGGGTACATCAGGCTTAGTCATTCTGTTAAACTTATGCTTTGATGCCGTGTCTAAGATTCCCTTTAGGTCTTTAAGTCAAATACATGAGTGTTTATTTCCCAAGTTAATGTATATATGCATATAATTCTTGACCCTGTTGAAAACTTCTCATATTCTTCTCACAGGTCTTTATTTGCAGATTCTCTAGTAACTGAGATTGCTACTTATTCCTGGATTTACTCTTTCATTTCATATATATTTATCGAGTGCCTACAATCTGGCAGGCACAATATTTTGTGCTGCCAGATAATTTCTGGTTTCAGTTTAAGATTCAAATGAATACACACATGTGTTTTACAAATAAAATAGCATAACATGTCTATAACAGAAAGCAACAGCACGCCTGCCCCGTCCCTTCCCATCTTCATTCCTAAATGCCGGCCTCTTAAGAAAAACCCAAACCCTTTTTATTATAACATATGTCCAGAAAAGTACACAGACTGTACCTGAACATCTCAATGAATTTATACAGTGACCAAATTTAGATAACATGTCAAGAAGTACACTGTAGCCAGTTTCTCAGAACCACCCCACCCCTCCGCCTTGTGTTCTTTCCCCGTTCAAGCTCCTCTGAGGTAAATCCTGTTCTGACTTGGAGTACTGTAGATTACTTCTGCCTGCTTTTGAGCTCAGTAAAATGTTTTATCCACTCTCTATGAATAGCATAGACATTTTTTTGGTGGTTTCAGCTTTGGGCTGTGGTGAATAGTGCTGCTATGAATAATTTTATGGATGTCTTTTTGAACATAGGCGCACATTTCTTTTAGGCATATAAGCAAGAGTGTAGGTTGTACATATATAGAGCTCTAGGAGGGCTACCAGACAGATTTCCAAAGTAACCTGTAAGAAGAATCAATTACTTTGAATAGTTTCTGTGTTTTTTACTTCTGGTAGTTCACGTCTCTAAATAATGTCTCTATGTAAAAAACTTTAAAACAACTACTGACATCTTGTTATATGCACTTTCCCTGTGCCCCAGTTTGTCTCTCTTCATCTTCCTCAAAAAATTATGGTTAAATTATCTCTTTTATTGATTATGTTTGTAAATTAACACACTATTCTTTTATGTCTTCTTGCTATGTGAGCTTTCTGTAGTTTTTCTTGTCTCTCTACTATTCTAGATACGTTTAATAATTACGAGTAACTCTCTACCTCTCCTTGTTCTTCATTTTTATTGCCTGTAACAGCAATTTTTAAATAACCTCTTTTACTTTAGAATATTTTAGATTTACGGAAACACTGCAAAGATAGTACAATATTCCCTATTGTTAACATCTTATGTAACTGTGTACTTTTGTCAAAACTAAAAACCCAACATTGGCACATTTTAGTTAACTAAACTCTAGACTTTATTTGTATTTCACCCATTTTTCTGCTGTGTCCCCTTTCTGTTCTCTTCCAGGTTTCAGCTCAGGATACTACAATTCATGTAGTCACTATATTTTCTTATTCTCCTCTGAGGTCTACGACAGTTTCTCAGTCTTTCCTTGTCTTCAGTGACATGGATGGTTTTCAGTACTAGGTATTTTGAAGAATGTCTCATGTATAATTTCATGATTATGCTGGCATTATGAGATTTGAGGAAGACTATGACAGAGATGAAATGTCCTTCACGTCCTATTAGGGATGACATGATATCCATAGGACTTCCTTGGTGTTACAGAACTTTATCACTTGGTTAAGGTAGTGTCTGCCAGAGTTTTCTGTTGTAAAGGAAGTACTTTTCTCCTTTCTATACTCTTTTCTTTGGAAGAAAGTCACTAAGTCTGCCCAATAGTCACTTTTAAATTTTAAAACTTTTTTATATTTAATCATTATGAATATGTAATAGTTGCATGTATTTGCAAGGTACATGCAACTATTTCCTCAGTCATACAATGTGAATTAATCAAATCAGGATAATTGGGGTATCCATCACCTCAAGCATTTATCACTTCTTTGTGTTAGGAGCATCCTGATTCTGCTATTTTAGTTATTTTAAAGTAGACCATAACTTAATGTTGACTTTGTTGTGCTATCAAATATTGCTCATTTTAACTATCTACTAAATTTTTTTCACCCATTAACCATCACCACTTTATTGCCCCCTCACTGCTATCCAGCCTCTGATAACCATAATTCTACTCTTTATCTCCATGAGATCAGTTGTTGCAATTTTTAGCTCCTGCATCTGAGTAAGAATACATGAAATTTGTCCTTCTGTGCTTGACTTATTTCACTTAATGTAATGTTCTCCAATTCCATCCATGTTATCATAAATGACAAAGATTTCATTCTTTTTTATAGCTGCATAATATTCCATGGTGTATATGTACCACATTTTCTTTATCAATTCAGCCATTGATGGACACTTAGATTGATTCCAAATCTTGGCTATTGTGAATAGTATTGCAATAAACATGTGAATATAAATAACCTTCGATATACTGATTTCCTTTTTTTTAAATATATACCTAGCAGTGGGATTTCTGTGCCATATGGTTAGTTATTTGAGGAACGTCTATACTGTTTTCCATAGTGATTGTACTACATTGCCATCAACATTATATGAAGGTTCTCCTTTCTCCAAATCCTTACCAGCATTCATTATTGCCTGTCTTTTGAATAAAAGTCATTTTAACTGGGGTGAGATGATATCTCGTAGTTTTGATTTGCATTTCTCTGACTAATGATGTTGAACATTTTTTTCATATAACTGTTAGCCATTTGTATGTCTTCTTTTGAGAAATGTCTATTCATATCTTTTGCCCATTTTTAAAAATTGGATTGATTTATTTTTCCTGTTGAGTTGTTTGAGCTCCTCATATATTCTAGTTATTAATCCTTTGTCAGATGAGTGGCTTGCAAATATTTTCTCCCATGCTGTGGGTTTTCTCTTCACTTTGTTGATTGTTTCCTTTGCTGCATAGAAGCTCTTTAGCTTGATGTAATCCCATTTGTCCAATTTGGTTTCCTATACTTTTAAGGTATTATTCAAGAAATTATTGCCTAAACCAATATCCTCAAGTGTTTCCTCAGTCTTTTCTCTTAGTAGTTTCATAGTTTCAAGGTTAAATTTAAGTTCTTAATCTATTTATATTTGAATTTTGTATTTGTTGAAAGGTAAGGGTCCAGTTTCATTCTTCTGGATAGGGATATCCAGTTTTCCTAGTGTCATTTGTTGAAAAGACTGTCTTTTCCTCGATATATGTTCTTGGCAGCATTGTTGAAAATGAGTTCACTATAGATGTGTGGATTTATTTTTGGAATCTATATCCTGATCCATACGTGTCCATTTTTATGCCAATACTATGCTGTTTTGGTTACTACAGCTTTGTAGTGTAATTTGAAATCAGCTAATATTATTTCTCCAATTTTGTTCTTTTTGCTTAGGATAGCTTTGGCTATCCTGGGTCTTTTCGGGTTACATATAATTTTAGGGTTATTGTTCTATTTATGTGAAAAATGAAATTGGTATTTTGATGGAGATTGACAGTGAATCTGTAGATTGCATTGGGTATTAAAGACATTTTAACAATATTGATTCTTCTAATGCGTGAGCATTGCATATCTTTCTCTTTTTTGGTGTCCTCTTCAATTTCTTACATTTATGCTTTATAGTTTCATTATAGAGATCTTTCACATTGTTGGTTAAATTTATTCTTACATATTTTATATGTAGCTATTGTAAATAGGATTACTTTCTTGGTTTCTTTATCAGATTGTTTGCCATTGGCATATAGACATTCTACTGATATTTGTAAGTTGATTTTGTATCCTGTAACTTTACTGAATTTGTTTATCAGTTATAATAGGTGAGTCTTTAAGTTTCTCTAAGCATAAGATGATATCATCTACAAAGAAGGATAATTTCACCTCTTTCTTTCCAAGTTGGATGCCCTTTATTTCTTTCTCTTGTTTGATTGCTCTAGCTAGGACTTCCAGTACTATATTAAATAACAGAGGTGAAAGTAGACATCCTTTTCTTATTCCAGATCTTAGAGAAAAGGCTTTTAGTTTGTTCTCATTCAGTATGACGCTAGCTGTGGATCTGTCCTATATGGCTTTTTTAATGTTGAGGTATGTTCCTTCTATACATAGTTTGTTGAGAGTTTTTATTATGAGGGTGTGTTGAATTTTATCCAGTGGTTTTTTTATCCTCAATTAAAATACCATATGGTTTTTGTCCTTTGTTCTGTTGATATGATATATCACATAGATTTTGAAGATATTGAACCATCCTTGCATTCCTGAGATGAATCCCACTTGATCATGATGAATGATCTTTTTAATGTGTTGTTGAATTAAATTTGTTAGTATTTTTGTTGAGAATTTTTAATCTTTGTTCATCAGAGATATTAGCCCGTGGTTTTCTTTTTTGGGAGGCTTTGTATTACTGCTGCTTTCCTATTACTTGTTATTAGTCTCATCAGGGTTTGGATTTCTTCCTGGTTCAATCTTAGTATGTTGTATGAGTCAAGGAATTTATCCACTTCTATATTTTCCAATTTATTGAAAGATTTGCTTGTAGAAATCTTTAATGATCCTTTGAATTTCTGTGGTATCACTTGTATTGTCTCCTTTTTCACCTCTAATTTTTTAAAGATTTGAATCTTCTCTCTTTTTTTTCTTATTCTGGCTAAAGCTTTGTCAGTTTGTTTATATTTTCAACAAACCAACTTTTCATTTCTTTTATATTTTGTATTTTTTAATTTATTTTCAGTTTCACTTATTTCTGCTCTGGCATTTCTTTTTTTCTCTTCTATTGATTTTTATATTTGGTTTGCTTTTGTTTTTCTAGCTCTTTAAGATACATTGTTAGCATTTTGTTTGAAGTTTTTCTAGTCTTTTTATGTAGGTACTCATTACTATAAACTGTCCTTTTAGTACTAACTACTTTGCTGTATCCCATAGATTTTTGGTATGTTTTATTTTCATTATCATTTGTTTTGAGAAATTTTAAAATATCATTTTTAATCTTTTCATTGACCTAGTAGTCATTCAGGGCATATTGTTTAATTTTCATGAGTTTGTATAATTTCCAAAGTTCCTCTGTTATTGATTTGTAGTTTTTTTCCATATGGTTAGAAAAAATCCTTGATATGATTTCAATTTTTTGAAATTTTTAAGACTCGTTTTGTGGCCTAATATATGTTTTATCTTAGAGAATGATTCATGGGCTGAAGGGAAAAATGTGGGCTCTCCAGCAACTGTTAGATGAAATGTTCTGTAAATATCTATTGGGTCCATTTGTTCTGAAGCACAGATTAAGTCTTATATTTCTTTATTAATTTTCTGTCTGGATGATCTGTCCAGTGTTAAAAGTTGGGTGTTTAGGTATCCAGCTATTATTGTATTGGAGTCTATCTCTCTTTAGCTCTAATAATATTTGCTTTATATATCTGGGTACTCCAATATTGTGTTTTGATTTTTTTAATTATTTCAATCTCTTTGTTAAGTTTTTCTGATAGGCTTCTGAATTCCTTCTCTGTGTTATCTTGAAGTTCATTAAGCTTCTTCTGAACAGCTATTTTGGCTTCTCTGTCTGAAAAGTCATATATCTCTTTCACTCTGGGATTGGTCACTGGTGTCTTATTTAGCCTTATTTAGTTCATTTGGTGAGTTCACATTTTTCTGAATGTTCTTAATCATTTTAGATGTTTGTCTATGTCTTGGTATTGAAGAGTTAGGCATTTATTGTAATTTTTAGAGTCTCAGCTCATTTGAACCCATCCTTTCTGAGAAGGCTTTCTAGATATTCAAAAGGAATTGAGTGGTGTGATCTAAATCATTGGTCACTATAGGCATATCAGCACTAGTCAGTGCCCCAAGCCCAGTAACACTACAATTCTTGCAGATTCCTGGTGGTATTGTCTTGGTGTACTTGTGTAAGACATGGGATAATTCCTTGGATTACCAGGCAAAGTCTTTTACTTTCTTCCCTTACTTTCCCCCAAACAGAAGAATTCACACTTTCTATGCTGCTTTGCCTGGAATTGGTGGAGGAGTGATGTGTACACTTCCTCCTGGCCACCAGAGCTGAGATTGCACCAGGTCATACCTAAAGCCAGCCCACTTTCACCCAAAGCCCATGGTGACTGCCACCCAGCTACCTCTGATGTTTATTTAAGGCCCAAGGGCTCCTTAGTCAGCAGGTGGTTAATCCTGCCAGAACTGGCTCTTTCCCTTGAGGGAAACATGTTTCCTTCTGGCCAGGGTGAGTATAGAAATGCAGTCCAGGAACAAAGGCCTAGAATTAGGGTTTCAAAAATCTACTTGGTATTTTATCTCACTGTGGTTGAGCTGGTACCCAAGTTGCAAGACAAAGTTCTCTGTACTCTTCTCTTTCATTTTCCCAAGTGGAAGAAAACTTTCCTTTGGCTTGACTGGCTGAATTTGGGAGGAGTAATGCAGGTACTCCCTGTGCTGCCACCATTGGTGTCTCACTGAGTCACTTGCCCTCCAAGTCCACTGGCTCCGAGCCCAGCACAGCCTCAGGAGTTGCTCAAGAACTGCAGTCTTTGTGGCAACTCCAGGCTGCTTTCATCAGCCGGTGGTGGACCTAGCTTGAACTCAGGGTTCTACTTCCGGGGTGGAGGAGTCCCCTCTGGCTGGGGCTGGTCTACATTTTCTCTTCCTGGGTGCCAGTACAATTCTGTCCTGTGCTGTGTTCTCCTGTGCCAGGGCAACCCTGAGTTCCAACGCAAAGTCCTGAAATCACTTTCCCTCCTCCAATCACACAGACTCTGTCTCCACCCAATGTTGGTGCAGACTGCTGAGGGATGGGGAAGAGGTGTCAATCAAAATGCAAGACTGTTCTACCTTCTTCAGTGCCTGTTTTCTTCATATAATGTTAAAATCAGGTACTATGATTGCTCACTTGATTTTTGGTTCTTACGAAGGTGCTTTCTTGTGTGGATATTTGTTCAATTTGGTCTTCCTGCAGGGGATGATCGCTGGAGGGTCCTACTTGACCATTTTGCTCCATTCTTGCCCATAGTCACTTTTAAACAGTGTGGTAGGCAGAATTCTAAGATATCCCCCAAGGTTTTCATCCCCTACTATGTATATATACTGCATATAATCCCATCATCTTCAATGTGGACTGGGCTTGTGAATAAGACAGGATAGTCACTCCTGTGACTATGTCATACATATAAAACTAGAGGGAGATTCTCCTGCTGATTTTGAAAATGTAAGTCCCCTTATTTTGAGAGGGCCACATTACTAAGACCTGAACACGGCTTCCAGGGCCACTCTAGGCCTATGACTACATACTGTGGACCTTAGGCTTCTACTGGGGGGGTTGGCTTTCACTTTCATTTAGGCTCTCTCATCACCTTTTTCATCAAAATAATTCCGTGTACTTTCAGACTTCCAGAAAATTGTTAAAGATTCTAATACTCCCATGCACACCTATAATTCTCTTCTAAGTTTATTCATTTTTGTTTTCCTTTATTGTTTCAGGGGAGGAGGAGGGGCAAGCATATGTGGACATGTTTAAGCTAGCACTGAGGAGCTCCCTTTGAAATCACAACTTCCCCCTGCAATCCCAGGCTAGCTTGTTAGCTTCATGCCTCTGTAGTTCTTTTTCTGTTACATCCATCAGCCAGTGTTCTTATATGCGTGTGTTTTGTAATGGTAGTAATTGCAGGGCCAAACTCTTAAGTTTTAAACTTTACTCTGGAATTATCTGACGCATCACTTTAGGGGAGGTTGCATAAAATTTGGTCCTCAGCCAGGACACAATCAAGATTATTACTGTTGTCTACTTCATAGAGTAATCTGAGAATGACGTCATGCATTTTCCCTGCCATTGCATTTCTAAAATTATCTTCTGATTTTAAAATAACCTTCCCTGCCATGAAAACCATAAACAGACAAAGAAGAATGCCAGAAGGCAAAGGTAAACTGAGGATCTTCCTATGTTCCATCAACACATCTTGAAAGTCCTTCATCATTCTCACTGGTGAGTAATGCCTGACCAATATCCAGAATGCTAGTTGTAGGGGCCAGCATGAAAGAAAAATAGCAATATTACTTTCTAAATCCTGCACCTTGGTATAACTTATCCTCAGTGTTGATTTCATTATGATTTTTTTTTATAATTCTTTGTTGACTAAATGAGAACTTGATGAATCATTGGTTAATTAAATAACCATGAAACAGCAGGGTGCATACTCTGGGCTTCTCAAGCAAGCAGGACTTGTTTTTACGTCCTTTGGTTAATAGTGGAAAGGGGACTCTAAGGGGAAAATTTTCCTTGCCACATTGTTACATACAGGAAATATATAGGGAGAAATAAAGGATTCACATCACAAATATCTCGAATTTTATTTGTAACTTTTTAAACTTTTACAGATAATTGACCAAAGAGGTGCAGCCTTTAAATGTTCTTTTATGTGTTTCCAAATTTTGTATTAACTAAATTAATCATTTTCATCTCGGTCTGGGTTCTGTCTCTGGCAGAGACACCAAAGGATTATCGTGGGAGGGCGTGATGATTGTCCTTGCTATTCATCTCAGAAAATTAGTTGAAAAGCCAAAATATACTGATTCCCTCAATATTGGATACCAACATGTATATGTATATCTAAAACTTTTGTATTTAAGGTTTTTTTCAACATTAACTTAGGAAAAACATAAGTTCCGTAAGCTTATTGCTGCTTATAGAATAGTTCTTTTTTTAAAGCATTGTACAAGGCACAGACCAGGTACTCTGTAAGTGGCAGTTCTTGTCCCTTTTCCTTCCACATGCGTCTCCTTCATGATTATTTTGTACCGTGGACTCATACCCCAATCCATTAGAGAGTCCTGAATTTTTAATCTGATTTTATATAGCAAAAAAAAATGTTGCTTCTATTCTTCCTCATCTTTCTGGCTGACCTCCAGGCAACCCCTTGCACGTTTCATGGTTTCCTCTGGCAGAATAGCCACAGTTGCATATAGGTTCCAAGCTAAAGATATATACCGAATTTTTAAAAACAGAATAGGGTGATATTTTCTGTTTGGTGCTAGCACCATTTCTGAGAGATGACTAGCATTTTATCAGCTTTTGTGACCCTGTCCTGTGATGAATCCAGGTGTTAGAAAATGGCAGTTAGCCACCTGTCCTGAGTTTTGACTGATCACGGGCTCTATAGTTGAATTCCCTTTCCTCTAAATGCATTACTTTACACACTAACATGACCTTACTTGGACTGTTTCTACCTGTCCTTTTAGCCTTTAGATCAGTCTTTCTTATTTGCATCAATTTGATGTTTCAAGGTACAGAAATGTTTACTGTGGCTATCTGCAAACTGAAATATTCAACAATACTATTTTTGACAGTAATTCTGAGAAGGCTCTTCTTTGTGCTGCTTCTCCCAAAGATGTGCCTGTTTGTTTTTGTATTTTTACCTTTGTACCAGTTATTCACAAAAAATATGTCTTTTTCCTATTCTCCACTTTGAGTTTATAAGGGCCATTATGGGTAGAACCTTGTTACTGATTTCTGCAAAAAGATCACCACCATGTTCTCCTTACACTGCCTCTCTCCCCCTGGTTCTCCCAAAATTCAGTTTAACTAATTTTTAGTATCACTTGTTTTCCTAGTAGGTTACATGCACCAAAACTATTTGAATTCTTCTTTGATCAATGAAAATTTAGGGCCAAAAATTAGTACGAGGAGAATGAAAATAGAAAACCAATCTCTTCTCCAAATTATTTTAGGAAGAAAATGTTTTCCTTCACAACATATACTAAATAGTTTCTCATTACCCCTTCAAAGCTAGGAACTCTGAATTGTGATTTAAACATTCTCCGGGCATTTGGTAAAGTAGGAAGACCTGTTCCATCTTATCAAGAGAATACTTGCCTTTATAGACATAAGCAACTCATTCTAATGCCCTGACATATATTTACAAAGAATCATAATATGTCTAATCTAATTTTTAATAGCTGTACTTTAAATCCGTCTTCAGATACGTTTTATGTTTAATCACAATTATTTATCTATGTTCCTTTTGTAGTCTATCTTTACGTGAAAGCCTTTTAAGATTAGAAAGAGTTCTGAACACACACGTGAGAAGAGTATCTTTGGGATACTAGTGGTGATTGACATGTATGAGAATGACCTAAGCAGACTAGGTTCTTAGGCTGGGAGTCTTACATACTTTATGTAGTTTTATAAAGAACATTTAAGTATAGTACATTGTTTGGTGTCTTATGATACCTAGACAAGATGCAGAATTTTTTTTTACAATTAAAAAATTGACATTTTGCCTACTCTGGAGAAAGATAAGCATCAGTTAGCCTTTTTAAAGGACTATGGGAACATTTGATTAGGGGACTCCTTGAGACAGTGTTATGTGACCAACCACTTTATTCTTCTGTGTATAAAGCACTATGTTGGCTGCAAGGGTTACAGAGATAACCAAATACCTTTGATCTCAAGCTGCTTATAGTCTAGTAGAAGAAATAAGACATATGAAGTAGAACGGAAGGGCTCTACAAAAGTACACATTTCCATGAAAGCGATGAGAAAGTGTTATTGTAATTCCAGTTGTAGGCTCTCCAGAGTTACAAGAAGCCTGCATTTGAATTCAATGCGTGCGCCTTTGTTAGTAGCCATTTCTGGCTTGGGAAAGTAGAGAGCCACATTTCTCTCATCTTCTCTAACCAACAGTTGTGGTGAAGGCCATAATCTTCTGTAAGGTATGAAAGTATGTAAGGTATGAAGAATTAAACAGAATTTAATTCCACTAGAATTCCAAAGGAATTGATAATTTATTGGAATGTTTATTTTGTAACAAATGTTGGGCCATATGATACCCACAGATATTATATTCTTGACAATTTGAACTATAAAACATTTTATTAAAATGTTTGTGTGATAGAAAATACATACAGTTTATTATTAGGGTATGAGAATTTCACACATACAACCTTGGCATTCTTTTTTTTGAGGCAGAGTCTCACTGTTTTGCCCAGGCTAGAGTGAGTGCCGTGGCGTCAGTCTAGCTCACAGCAACCTCAGACTCCTGGGCTCAAGCGATCCTCCTGCCTCAGCCTCCCGAGTAGCTGGGACTACAGGCATGTGCCACCATGCCCGGCTAATTTTTTCTATATATTTTTAGTTGTCTGATTAATTTTCTATTTTTAGTAGAGACGGGGTCTCGCTCTTGCTCAGGCAGGTTTCCAACTCCTGAGCTCAAACGATCCACCCGCCTCAGCCTCCCAGAGTGCTAGGATTACAGGCGTGAGCCACCGCACCCAGCCCCACCTTGGCATTCTTGATCTCTTATATTTTAAACATTTTTTTCCCAAAGGTACTTACTAACATAACATATTATGTAGCTTACTAATGTATTATGTATATTATACATAATATACATATATGTATGTATATGTATATTATACATAATATACTTTTTTCTCTCCATACTAGAATATAAGATCCATGTGAATAGAATCCTTATCTTTTTTTTAATTGATGGATTTCAAGCATGGCCAGCCGTGCTTGACATATTGTAGGTGTTCAACGAAGAGGTATTTATTGAATGAATAAATATGTATAATGAGATTTTTTTCCCCTTAAATCAAAAGCATCATTATCTTTATGCTATTATTTTTATTTAAAATTATTTTCTTAGCTATTTAAAATATACTATAGGAACATAAGTTATTAAAATAATTATTTAAATTTGTTCTTTATCACTCTAGTATAAATACTCAAATATTCTGCAACTTTTTGAGATAATCTTTGTTCCTGTATATTTTGTGCTAACATTTTAAGAAAAGTTCATTTATGACATAGAATCGACAATTTATAGACTTTACTTTTCACTCAACAGTTGCTATTTTTATTGATCTCAATCAAGTTTTCTTTGTTTCATACTTTAAATCCTCCAGAGTGTCTCTCTTGAAGATACAAAATCTATTTCTTTGTTTACATTTGACAAGATCAGAGGAAATTTTATTAACTATAAAATTATACTGTATACTGCTTTAGAGGAAAGGGTGAGAAATTAATATTCATATAAAAATTCATAAATCTGAAACTTTCCATTCAATATTTATATATATATATATATTTGTGTGTGTGTGTGTGTGTGTGTGTGTGTTTATTTCAGCATATCATGGGGGTACAGATGTTTAGGTTACGTATGTTGCCCTTGCCCCACCCCCGCCAAGTCTGAGCTTCAAGAGTGTCCATCCCCCTGAGGTGCTCATCACACTCATTGTTTGTGCATATGCCCGTTCCCCCTCCCCCTCCCCCTCCCCCCACCCAACATCCAATAAATGTTATTCTTATATGTGCACTTAAGTGTTGATCAGTTAATACCAACTAATGTACTAATTTGATGGTTAGTACATGTGGTGCTTGTTTTTCCATTCTTGGGATATTTCACTTAGTAGAATGCATTCCAGCGCTTTCCAGGAGAATACAAGAGGTTCTATATCACCATTGTTTCTTAAAGCTGAATAGTACTCCATGGTATACATATATCACAATTTATTAATCCATTCATGTATTGATGGACATTTGGGTTGTTTCCACATCTTTGCAATTGTGAATTGTGCTGCTATGAACATTCAAGTGCAGATGTCTTTTTCTTAGAGCGACTTTTGTTCTTTGGGTAGATACCCAGTAATGGGATTACTGGATCAAATGGTAGTTCTACTTGTATCTCTTTAAGGTATCTCCATATTGCTTTCCACAGAGGTTGCACTAATTTGCAGTCCCACCAGCAATGTATGAGTGTTCCTACCTCTCCGCATCCACGCCAACATTTGTTGTTTTGGGACTTTTTGATAAAGGCCAGTCTCACTGGAGATAAGTGATATCTCATTGTGGTTTTGATTTGCATTTCCCTGATAATTAGAGATGTTAAGCATTTTTCATATGTTTTTTGGCCATTATTCTGTCTTCTTTTGAAAAATTTCTGTTCATGTCCTTTGACCACTTTTTGATAGGGTCGTTTGATTTTTTTCTTGTTGATTTTCCAGAGTTCTAAATAGATTCTAGTTATCAGCTCTCTGTCGGATTTGTAGCATGTGAAAATTTTCTCCCATTCTGTGGGTTGCCTGTTTGCTCTTGTAACAGTTTCTTTGGCTGTGCAGAAGCTTTTTAATCTGATCAGGTCCCATTTATTTATTTTGCTTGTTGCTGTGATTGCCTTTGGGGTCTTCTTCATAAATTCTTTGCCTAGGCCATTGTCTAGAAGAGTATTTCCAACATCTTCCTCTAGAATTCTAATAGTTTCACTCCTTAGGTTTAAATCTGTGACCCAGTGAGAGTTGATCTTTGTGAGAGGTGAAAGGTGTGGATCCTGATTCAGTCTTCTACATGTGGCTATCCAGTTTTCCCAGCACCATTTATTGAATAAGGATTCTTTTCCCCAGTGTATGTTTTTGTCTGGTTTGTCAAAGATTAGATGGCTATATGAGGATGGTTTTATATCTGGCTTCTCAGTTCTGTTCCACTGGTCAATGGCTCTGTTTTTGTGCCAGTATTAAGCTGATTTGATATTACAGCTCTGTAATAGAGTTTGAAGTCTGGTAAATTGGTGCCTCCCATTTTTTTTTTTATTGCCTAGAATTGTTTTTGCTATGCGGGGTCTTCTCTGGTTCCATATGAAGCGTAAAATTAATTTTTCTACGTCTGTGAAGAATGATGCTGGTATTTTAATAGGGATTGCATTGAATCTGTAGATCACTTTGGGTAGTATAGACATTTTAACTAAAATTCTTAAGATAACTTAGCTTTTTTTGAAAGAAGCTACTTCAAATGGTACTCATAAAAGTATAATGAAAGTCAAATGTAACTATATTAAACTATAATATATGTAGTTTATAAAATTGTAATTTATTACCATCTGGTCAAATAAAAATAATAAATTTTTTGAAAAACTGCTTGTTGCTACTAGAAGTCATAATATATTTTCCAGTGTCAGTTCCAATCATGATCTGGCAATATGAAAAAGATAAGGTTCACCTAAATAGAAACCAAGTGCTTATTAGTTCTGTGACTATGAGCTCAGCTCACTAGCTATCAATGGCAGGTAGTATAACCAAAATGGCTAGTATGTCTTTCTTTTTCCATGTACTGTACTATTAATCATTTCTTCCTTCTTATTTCATATTGCTTTATTAGGGAACATAGCTCTACATCAAAGAAATCTAAATAAAGTTAAAGATGGAAGGAAATATGTGAGCAGTCACCAAAATAACTGTTCTTTCTGACTAATCATTTCAATTTTCTTCTTTGGAAATGGATGCTCCTCCAGGTTGGCCAAGAAGCTGGTACCATTTCGTGAGGAAAAAGCAAATTTTTTCTTCTCTTAAACAGTCAACATTCTCACACTTCTGGTGACCAAAACATGTGAGATTTTTTCTCGCCAAGAAATTCTCCAGCAGACACCAACAGAGTGTCCTATAACTTGACTCGATTCTCACACTGTTTACCTGGAAATAGGATCAGATCCCACAGGATAAGGGCTTAGCCCCACAAGACTGACTCCTACTTTAGATGCCAATCACAAGTAGTTGGTTATTCACAACTTCTGTTAACTTGGCTACAAATTGGAGGACCCTCTTCTCAGGTTCAATTAATTTCCTGGAGCAGATCACAGAACTCAGGGAAACATTTATGTTCTGTGCTGGGAACTGAAGTCCAAGATCAAAGATAAGAGCAAAAGATGCACCTAGAACTATCCCTCAGGAAATTACAGGGATTTTAAAAGCTCCAAGCCAGACAATAAGGATAGCAATCAAATATATATTTATTATATTAGAAATCACAAATTTATACATGTTTTCACCAGTAAACATGCAGTAAAATAGGAAAAACTAAAAGTTCCTTTTAAGTTAACTTTATCGAGGTAATTTCATTGTGTGCAGTTTGTTTTAAAAAATGT
This sequence comes from Avahi laniger, assembly GCA_963575035.1. Classification (NCBI taxonomy): domain Eukaryota; kingdom Metazoa; phylum Chordata; class Mammalia; order Primates; family Indriidae; genus Avahi; species Avahi laniger. The sequence goes on from CAUYSK010081310.1 coordinate 34,254, forward strand.
ATATGCTCATGTAATCATCACTACAATTAAGATAGAATGTTTCCGTCACCTCTAGAAAGTTTTCTCATTCCCTTTTTCGATCTACCTACCATCCCTGCCTCCATCATCAAGGAACCACTAATCCTAATATTTCAATCCTAGAACGTCATATAACTGGAATCATAAAATATATACTGTTTTGTATCTGGCTGTTTTTGCCTAGAATGGTTTTAAAATTCATTCATGTTGTTGCATGTATCATAGTTTAACATATTATTACTGAGTAGTTTTTCTTTGTACAAATTTATCACTGTTTGTTTAAGCATTCACTTGCTCACAGACATCTATATTTTCAGTTTGGAGATATTCAGAAATATCTATGACCATTTGTATCTGAGTCTTGATGTGGCCTTGTTTTCATTTCTCTTGAGTAAGTAGCTCTGAGTGGAATTTCTGGATTACATTGTACATGTAATTCTAAAAGAAACTGCCAAATGATTTTCCAAAGTGGTTTTATAATTCTATACTCCCTAGAGCAAAGTTTGAGATTTCTAGTTGTTCCACATCCTCTCCGAAACTTGGTATCATCAGTCTTATTAACTTTAGCCTTTCTAGTAATACCTTGTGGTATCCCATTTTGATTTTAATTTGTGTTTTCCTGATGTCTAGTGATGTTGAACCTCTTCCATATGCATATATTTTCATCTTTTTAATGGAGAGTCTAGTCTTCTGCCTATTTACATATTTAGTTGGGTTATTGTCTTTTTAAAAACATATTCTGGATACAAATATACTTTTTCAGTGATATATTGAAAAGTCTTATAGTCTCATTTGGTTTTCATAACGATTTTTTAAGAGCTCAAAGTTTTGATTTTGATAAAGTCTGATTTTTAAAATTTTACAGTTATTTTTTTCTTGTCTAAGAAACCTTTGCCTACACTGATCATCAATATTTTCTGTAATATATTATTCTGGAAATTTTATATTTTTAACTTTTATGTTCAGTCTCTGATCCATTTCAAATTAAATTTTTTGGGTTATAAGAGATATATGGGGTAGAAGATATTCTTTTTTTTTTTTAAATGAGACTATTTCCTTTTTGTACTACAATTTGTTGAAAGACTATCCTTTTCATTTTGAAATTATTGTGATGCTGGTGTCAGAAAACAATTGACCATATGTATATGTGTGAGCCTATTTCTGAAATATCAATTCTGTTCTATTAAACTTGTTTATATATTTTCTGAGATTTTGTTTGTGATTGCATTAAATCTGTAGATAAATTTGGGAAAAACTGATGTCTTAACAAAATTTGATCTTCCTATCAATGGCATTGTATATTTCCCCATTGAGATCCTTTAAAATTTCTCCAGTGTACAGTTTTTACACTTCTTTCATGAAATTTATTCCTAATTAGTGTTTTAGATGAGTTTTTTGATTTTTAATATAAAATATTTTCTAGCTTATTTTAGCTAATATTTAACATATTTATCTTGCATGCCATAACCTTGCTAAATTCACTTGTTAATTTCAGAAGTTTTTCTTACAGGTTTGTTAGGATCTGCTAAGTAGGCAAACATGGCATGTGAGGATAAGAACTGTTGTATTTCATGACTTTATTTCTTTTGTTCACTGATATTTTCTTCACTACTTTCAAATCTGCTTTGAATACCATCTGGTGTATTTTTTATTTCAAGTATTTTTTTCATTTCTAAAAACTTGACTCTTTTAAAAATCTTCCGATTCTTATTATGTTCATGTTTCTCTTTACATCCTTGAGAATATTTACAGTCTTTATCATAGCTGTTCTTGTATTGTTGCTACTATGTCAAACACTTCTGGCATTTCTTGGTCTGTTTCTATGGGCTGATTTTTCAATTGGTATAGATTGTATTTTCTTAATATACTTTTTTTTTTTTGCCTTTCTGGTTATTTTTGAATGGATATCGAATATTGTGGAAGGTAGGGTTGATCGTATTTCCTTTAAGAATGAAGTTAGTTTCAGAAAAGTTTTATTCTATTGAGGCTTGTTTTGAAGATTAGTTAGTATAGGTCCAAAAAAATGAAACCCCACCAAAAGTTGATACCCATGTTTGGACTCTCTCCCATTCTACATTGGATTAAAATCTTTCAAACCTGGCTAGTGGAATCATAAACATCCTTATCACTGTGTGGACAACAGGAATTGTTTTCCACTACTCTTACCTGCAAACTCTGTCTGTATCTCCCTGGACCTTCATTTTTATTTCTGTAAATCAGTAAAACTAATACTCTGATAGGGTTGTCTCTCTCTGTGATGTGTCATAGAAATTCCTCCAAGCAGAAAGCTCTGGCTTACTTTCTCTTCTGTAAGGAATATTAGTCATTTTCTGTTGTATAATGCCTAAAATAAGTTGCTTCACATGTATTTTTGAGTTTTCTAGTTATTGAGGAATGTAAATTATTGTTGCCTTTAATCATCTGTAGATAGAGGTAAAATTTTCCTAGCTAGTGTTTATAATTTTCATTTTTCAGTTCATTTCCTATATGTTCATTCATTATGACTATATTTTCCTTCAGTTCTTTGAACATATTTTTTTTAGTTCTTTGAACATATTTATAGTACCTGCATTAAAATATTTACTAAATTCATCATCTCGGAATTAGTTTCTTTTGACTGCTTTTTTCTTCAATTATGTATATTAATATTTTGGTATTTGTATGTGTGATATTGTGAAATACATATTTGTCTTCAATCCTGTTTCCTGGCATACAACTCCTAAAATCTTTAGAATCTACTAAGTGATGTTAATAATTGAGTAATGGCTGGCAGCTCTCAGGTAGCTTCAGGATGGGAGCTGGTCACCAGAAAGACCAAGGCATGATTAGAGGGTGGGGACTTTCAGCCCCACTTCTTGACCTCTGGCAAAGGGGGAGGGACTGAAGGTTAAGTTGATCACCAATGGCTAATGATTTAATCAATCATGCTTATGTATGAGGCTTCCATAAAAACCCAAAGGGCTTTAGTCAGAGAGCTTCCAGATAGCTGAATACGTGGAGGTTTCTGGAATGTGGCATGCCCAGGCAGAGCATAAAAGCTCTGCAGTCTTTTCCCCATACCTCACCCTATGTATTGCTTCATCTGTGTCCTTTGTAATACCCTGTATAATATAAACTGTTAAATGTGTTTCCCTGAGTTATGTGAGCCACTCTAGCAAATCAATGTAACCCTTAAGAGGGGGTTCTGAAAAACTCAACCTGAAGCCATTCAGTGAGAAGTTCTGGAGGCCCAGATTTGTGACCGGAGTCTGAAGTGGGGCATGGTTTTGTGGGACTGACCCTTCAACCCATAAGGTCTGATGCTATCTGCAGGCAGACAGTGTGAGAATTGAATTGGAGGACACCCAGTTGGTATCCACTGCAAAATTTATTGCTTGCTTGGTATATGGGGAGAAATCCTCATGCATTTGGTCACAGAAGTCTTGTATGTTGGTTGATTGTTGTTGTTGAGTGAGAGAATAGAAAAAGCATTTTGGATAGGTTTTATTTCTCACGGTATGTGTAATATTTTTTTATGTGTACTGCATGTTGTCAGAACATTATAGAAACTGAATTTTTTTTTTCTTTCAGCATGCATGCAGTTAAGTTACTGATTGATCACACTGGGCTTGCATTGGCTTGATTTTTATGCTTTGTTGGGGAAAACTTCTGGAAAGCCTAGGGTGTTTCTCAAGCCCCTCTGACGAGCAGAGTCAACCCTCAAACTGTTTCTTCCTTACTGATCTTTTAGGACATGGTTTCAATCTGTTTTAGGATAGGTTTAAAGTAGGCCTTACTCTAGAGGTTGATCCTTAATCTCAATGCTGGATTTGAGCCTGAGCTGAATGTTTGTAGTACTAGCTAGGTGTTAGGGAGGTGTTATTAACAACACCTGAACCAGACCTCCAGTGGTTCCTGGAACTGCTTGACCTCTAGTATCTCTGTTATGCTTTCAACCCTGTGGCAGCTACTGTCTGGTGGCCTTTTGTAGTCTTGCTCTGCTTGTGTGTAGTACGTCCTTGATCAAGAACTTGAGAATGACCCCTGCAAAGACGGCTCTGTTTTACATATTCTACCTCTGCTTCTCTCAACTCTGCTCTTTGCCTCTTCAGTGCGGCAGAATTGTCTCTTTAAGACCCGGGGCATTTAGCTGAGAACCAGAAAGCCCAAACTTTGAATTCTGGTTTGTCGCACTGCAGTTGGAAAATTGTCCCCAGAGAATCAGCGTGATGGTAGGACTTCCCTCATGAGTATCTTTTACCTCAGAGACTGTAATATTGAGCTACCAGTTATCCAAGCATTATCAGTTATCCAGGCATAACTGTTTTATGCCTGAATACAGGTATCTTACATATTTTTTTCCACTTTCATCATTGTTTATACATGAAAGGTTAGTCTGATACTGGCTACATTGTCTTACCTGGAAGCAGAAGTTCCTCCTGCAACGAGGCATGTGTTCCTGAGTATGTGTGTCTTTAAGCTAAGTTTATTCAACTTAATTTGGTTAATTTGTACATTATATCTTTACTACTTTTTAAAAATTAAAATGTTATTTCTTTAAATATTAATGCCAGTAAATTGCAATTTTGGCTGTGCTTGTAAGTGCAGGTATGTTTTAATATTTTGTTCCTGGCAATGTAAAACAGTAAAGTAAAATAATGTCAACTCTAAAACTTTGCAAGTTATTCTCTTAGGTAAAAAGTATTAATAGTTTCAGGTAACCAAGCCTTGGTGGTACCTACTGGAATAAGAGCCTATATAGGATGGTTACTTTGTTGAGACTTTATTCGTTCTCCTTGAAAGAACCTCCTTTTTATTTCTAGAATGCTTTTGAAATTAGGCTAGGAAATTTATTATTTTTTTTCTGAAATAAATGAGAGACTTAGAATTCCCTGAAATTTCCTGAAGATGTAGCTCTAATTGGAGTCTTGAATGAAACTTACTATGACTTGATCATAACAATAAAACATGGGAAAACTGCTCTATAAAATAGAACCCAACTATCAGATTTTTTGCTAGATTCCTCCTTATGTATAGTAAAAGTAAGTGAATTCCAGGGATTTAATTTTAAAAAATTAATTTCCTGGTTAAATCTTAGAGTAAATAGGGATACAGCTCAAACTCTACTACTTCTTTATGTATAGTATTCATAAAATTACATTCAGGTCAACTATTTATAATTTTCTCAGCAATGTATTGGATATAATCAAATATTAAAGTATTTTTAAGAAGATAGCCAGTGAGGTTACATTTTAGTTTATAATCCATTTCATCAACCCGCCTCTTTAGTATGACTCAGATGTTTTCCGTGCTATCCACCTTCACTGCCTCTCTCTCTGTGCAGGCTTTTGCGATTGTTTGCTTGGTTCGCTGTCACTCGTGTCCTAAACTCTGCTCTGGAAATCCAATATTTCATTCTCCACAGAGCAGCTATACAGAGTATAACAGCATATTAAAAATACACAGCTCATCACTCGGTATGTGGAATCCTCTTCCCTGTTAAGTAGTAACAATTATTTATAGATAAAATGAATGAAGGAGGGAGGAAGAAGAAACATCCTTGAAAGAGAGTGAAAAAGCACAACAATTCCAAAGAGTCATGTTCTTTATTTACTCCTTCTTGAAACATTGATTCCTAAGGTTGCCGACTTCCCTGTACAAGCTGTTTTGTTTGACTCAGTACATTTTTCCACATCTCTTGTTCTGCTTCAAACTGTCAGCCTCCCATCTGATTTACTAAGTGTTTTCCCCATTGACTGCCACCTTCAGATTAACAACTAGTTGCAAAGTTTGTCAGGCTTTGGATTTATCTTCATTCTGAGTTCCTGCCTTTCGAATTGCCTCTTCTTGCCTAACTGTTCCCAGGTAACTGTCTGAATACATCTTTCTACTAAACTCAGCCTGCGCTTCCAAAACTGGCTTTCTTGGAGGTTGAAAATTACAAAATTACTTTTCTGCATAGTTTGGCAGAAAAATCGAAACAAAACCATCTAGATGATTGGGTGTCTTTTTTCCCCCTCAAATTTATTATATAAATATTATGCCCTTCATATGTGCTATTTTTCTGTGTCGTATATACAACAACAAACAAAGCAGTTTCTGTATATAGACTGCTTAGTCTTTTGGAGGATACAGACAATTACACTAGTGAGGAAGTTCTGTAATAGCATAGGGTGTCATTCAAGGGCTGAGTTGAAACACTTATCTCCGTCTACCAGGAGAATTTTCACAATTAAAGAACGAGCAGGGGCTGCGGTCTCCCTGCACTGCTCTCTGTCTGGGAGACACCAGGGCCCGCCCCCCGTCCAGGCTGCCGGCAGGTGACCCCTCATAGTGCCGCTGCGGCTCCTCTGTCTCTGTAGCCAAAGTGGGTGTACCCCTTAATATTCTGAAATTCAAAAAGAAAGAATGAGTAGGAGTTAGTAAGGAAGGAGTTGTCGTGATGTTGGGTGAAGTGTTCAGGAAAAAGAAACATTTGTTTTTATTTTATTTTTATTTCAGGTTATTATGAGGGTACAAACATTTTGATTACACTTTATATCTTTGCCTCGCCCAAGCGAGGTTAGAGGCATGCCCTTCCCCTCTACAATGCTCTCCATGACCTTTAGTTGTGAATTTACACCCCCCCATCCTCCTGATCCCTGGAGAGTATTACTGCCATGTGAGCATCCTAGTGTTGATCAGTTAGTACCAATTTGATGGCGAGTACAAGTGGAGCCCATTCTTCTTATCTTGTGGTACCTCACTTCGGATAATGGGCTCAAGCTCAATCCAGGAAAGTATAAGGGGTGCTAGATCACTGTCGTTTCTTATGATTGAGTAATATTCCATTGTAAACATATACCAAATTTTAATAATCCACTCATGAATTGACGGGCGCTTGGATTGTTTCCACATCCTTGCAATAGTGAATTGTGCTGCCATAAACATTTGGGTTCAGGTGATTTTATTATAGAATGTCTTTTGCTCTTTTGGGTAGATGCCTAATAGTGCTATTGCTGGATGGAATGATACTTCTATTTTTAGCTCTTTGAGGTATCTCCAAATTCTTTTCCACAGAGGTTGCATACTTCTTAACAGTAATGGTACTAAGTTGCTCTGTGACCGTGGGGAATTTACTTCTGAGCCTTGGTAATCTGTGTTCGAAAATATTGGGGTTGAAACTGATAATTAATAATAAGAAATTATTGTGTACAAGGTGAAGTTCTAAATGCTTTATGCTTAAAACCATAACTCTGGAAGGAAGGCATTATGGTTATATTCATTTGACAGATGAGGCACAGGGAGATAAAGGAATTTGCTTAATGTTCCACAGCTGGCAAAGTGGCAGGGCTGGAGTGCCGACCAGGTGATGAGGTACTAGGCCACGCTTTTAAACATCATGTGGTATAGCCTATCTAAGGGAACTTCAGAGTTCAGAGTTGATAATTTTCATATAAGAAGCCATATTTCTTTATTTCTATTATAACAGCTGAATAAACTGAGAGTAAAAATACAGGTACATATCTTCTCTTTTTCTCCAGTTAAAAAATGCAAACCATCTTAGGATTCTCTATGCCAGATGAGCAGCAGACCCGTCATCTCCCTGCTGAGTGCTCCTGTCCCACTGCACTGGCCCGTGCTGCAGCTACCCAGGACACGAGAGGAGTCAGCTACATCTAATTGTCGAGAGCCTTGGAAAGCCTTCCTTTGCTACCATCACTGCTGCAGTGTTCCGCTATGGCCTGTTGGCTCTGCCCACAGGCTGACCCGCTCACACCAGGCTGAGCCAACCCTGGCCTGGCTTTCATCTTTCTGTGACAGACCAGACACTCTCTCCGTGCCAGGGATGGCCAGAGCCGACACTCCTTGCTAACTTGCTGGGGTTGCCTCTCTCCCTGTGCTGGATCAGAATTGGGCCTTTGAATGCAGACCTTTCTCCCCTCACCTCCCCACAGACTCAACTTAGGGGCAGGGCACTTTTCCTTTTTCAAACCACAAACAAAAAGTGCTGGTTACAACTCCTTTCTGTTGCAATTGAGTTACTTGCTCACAGTCCAAAAGATGTATTAGCTCGGGCTGCCATACACAATACCATAGACCGGGAGCCTAAAACAACACGGATGTATTTTTTCATCGTTCTAGAGGCTTGGAAGTCCAAGATCAGGGTGGTAGCATGACCAGGTTACGATGAGGGCCCTCTTCCTGGCTTAAAGATGGCTGGCTGCCTTCTTATTATGTCTTCAGGGAGCGGGTGAACTCTAGTGTCTCTTTCTCTTCTTATAAGGACACTAAAAGCTCCATCTCCAAATACAATCACATTGGGGATCAGGGCTTCAACATATGAATTTTTTTTTTTTATTGCGGGGGGGAACACAATTCAGTCTATGCCATAGCTAATTGATTGTCTTCTGGGGACCTTATACCCTACTCCCCTCCCACAGGGTAGAACTCACTCTGGTAACTTAAAGGTGACTTACTCCCCTTATTGTGCCCAAGCCTAAGTGGCTTTCTGATCCCTCTCTTCTTTCCGCATAAAAAGTGATCTTAATCTCCAGGAGGGCATCTCACTCTACCACTGAAAAACGGTATCAAAATGATGACTCAACCTTACCTAGCTTAGGGCTGAGTGATTTAAACTGTGGTTCCAAATGGCTTTGGCATATCACCACATTTCTACCCTTGACTTTGAATTCACACTTAAGATTAAAGTGACTCGATCAAAAGCAAAGTATTATTTTTTTCCATTCTATAATTAGCCATCACCATTAGCTAGTTGCAGTTTCCTATTCACACCATTTGGTTCTTGAGCACATGCAGAATTGCTCCTGCGAATCAGGAAGCAGAAAACAGGTACCACGTGAAACAAAGGGGAATGTGATTGGACTGTTGAGCCCGAAAGATTAGCCCATCTGGACAAGTGGTCTCTGATTAACTCTGAATGCTGACTGATTGAAGGTGTTCCATGCATCAGAAAATTCCACTGGCGCCTCCAACATCAGTCTCGTTTGTTTGTTTCATCACCAGGGACCAGCCATCCCACTACTCAAGCTTTGGTTTCATGAAAAAGCAAGGCGTTTAAAAGTTTAGAGTGTTTTTCTGGTACCATGCCACCTCCCTGGAAACATCGTTAGTTGTGTGTTTTCTTAGGAGAGTAAAAACCAGGTTAGTCATGGAATCATGCGGCAGAAGTGACCTGGGCCTAATCCCATCTTCCCCACTTTTAGTTCTGAGTCTTTGTCTTAGGGTTGTTGCAAGAATTAAATAAAATAATTTACATATGTAGAGTACTTAGCACGGTGCTGCGTGCAGTGAATACTAGTTGATTTTATTATTTTCATTATCCTGTGGGGAAAAGTTATTATTTTTTCCTTTGTATGACATAAGAATAGACAGCCGAATGGACATTTGTTGAATGAAGATTATAGAGACCAGTAGTTGCCAGAATTTTGGATTTCAAGACCCATTAAAACTTTAAAAAAGAAATTGGGATTGATATGGGGCTGCTTCATTTTACTTTTCTAAGCTCAGGCATCTGAAAATTAATTTCCAACAATAAGCAACAATATGGTATTACAGACAAAGGAAGTTGTACTGCAGATACAGTATGTAATTAAAATGGAATAGATTTAACTTATGGAAAAACATGTTTATTGCTCATAATTTTCTCATTTTGCCGAGGAATGGTGGGAGCAAGGTGGTCTGGCAGAGGACACAAACTGGCATTTAGAAATCACTGATCCAGTCCAAACCTTTGCCTTCATCAACCATCTGAGCCAAGTGGTTATCGCTCCTAATTTTAGGGATCTTTAGGCATGAAGATTTGGCAGTCTTCCTGGCAGCTTCCTCTAAAGTTTAATCATGCTTAAGTTACGTCTGAGCTGCCAGAGGATTGAATCCAGCCAATGGAGAAAAAGGCAGCCGGACCTGTCTGCCTCGTGGGTGGGCTGTGCCTCCTGAGGTGTTTAAATTTGTAATCAAATCTCGTGGTCATTCGGATTTGAAGACAAGCCCACCCAGAGCAAGCTCTCTTCCAATTAAAAAAAAAAAAAGCAATATGTGACTCTCACTGGAAGCTTTTTTGCCCATTCTCCCCAAGTACATAGAAGAATTCTGGAAGTATTTGAATGAATAGAATATATCCCCACGTCAAGTCATGAGATCTTCAATCAGAGCAAACATGGAGTTGCAGCCAATCCACTGTCAGGGCCGGGGAGACCTCCGCACGAGCCCTGAGCAGCCATTCGAGCCACTGGAGAGGTTTTTCTTTTCATCCAAATTTCTGGGCCTCCTAGTTAAGTAGTTATAAGAAAACAAAATCAGAACCTCTCCACTCGACATTTGTAACAATTAGTACCAGAATCTGAAGTTTGTTTCTACTAAAAAATGTTCACTCTTGGGGTGGAGGGGGTCTATATTCCATTAGGGACAGAGTCAAGTAAAGGAGGATTGATTTTATTTGTTAAGAAGATTAATTCATGCTATAAAAAAGCTCTACCATTGTGGAGAGCTGAATTTTCTTTATCCTTTTAAAATAAAATTACAATACCAAAAATCTACTTTTTCCTTTTAAGTTTGGTCTATACAAGGCAGCTAGTTACAGAATATGCCTCATTATTTGTATCCATTTTGTGTCTACTTATAACCTCAGAATGGTGAGAAGATTAGACAGAACACAAATTTAACTTGAAATAAATTTAGAGGACAATCTGAAGATTTGCACCAAAACTCTTCCTGGTATAGCAAATACATATTTTGCAATAAAGGGTTGGGATAAGGCTTTCTTACATTCTGTGTCTTTGTATCATGTTTTGCAATCATCTTCTCTTCAGTCTTTACGACAAAGATGACATCTTTGTTGTACCCTCAAATCAGGACAAATGATCTAATACAATACTTAAAATTTTGATTATCCTAGAAAACTTCAAGGTGTAGGGTCACTGTATCTGAATGTGAGCAGAAAAGTACATTGTAAAATATCAAATTGTTGTCTCCATTATCAGGATAGTAATTTATCTATATCAGTTTTTTTAAAAAAAATTTACCTTGAGATGAATCAAATGAATTTTTATGCACACATACAGACTCCTACATTCATGCTATAAACCAGGGAACTGCCAAAAACACACTTTCCTTTGTTACTAAATGTTACCACTGCATTAAACATTTTTCTGGTTCTAAATCGATAAAGCTTTATGTTAAAAAAAAAAAAAGTGCTCCCAAGAATCAGACAGATAGCTGCAAAACAGGGAATACATCAGCTTTATTCAATACATGCCATTTTAAATGAAAGCATCATTCCTCAGAAAGCCAGTATGCTTTGGAGACAGCAGAAATGTACTATTCTGCAGGGGCATTCCCTTTACCCAGGTGACTCTTTGCAATAAATGCCAAAAACTAAAATTAACAGTAAATGTAGACTCCCTCTATGATATGTGGGTGTTTTGAATAAAGGCCTAATTGTACCCTTTGTCCTACTTCCTCAAAAAACAAAATAACAAGTTTAAAAAAAAACAGAAGGGGTCCAAGCAAGACTCCAAGAATTCTCTCAGTAGGACTCTCGCAAAAGGAAGACATATCACTATTAAAATAGAAATGGTTCTACTGGGCTTTCCCAATCCAGTGCCCCTGCTCTTAGCAAGTTCAAGAAACCAGGACATTATTGGGTCCATATACTATCAAGAGATTATCTTTTGAATACCACGCACAGCCTAGACTGCATGAAGGACATTTGGGAAGGCCGCAGAAACACTGAGCAGCGAGAACAGTGGTCGTGTTTAAATGAAGCCTTTATTGGCGTAATTGGAAATAGAGGCTGAGTGAGGATACCACTTTCCGGGACATGTTTAACTTATAATCCTCAAAGGTACAACTCTCCACGTGTGTATGGACCTTGTCTCCATAATGCTGCCAGTTTGTGCTGATGTGTGACAGCGTTAGGGCTATTTATAATCAACAAAATCACTAACATTGTGATCATGCGAGTTTGGCGTTAGTAATTATAACGGAATAAATAGCAGTCAGAATGCCTTTGCTGCAGTTATTGCTACTGACGGCAGACACAACCAAGGAAGGTTTTGTTGTTTTTTCCTCTTTCTTTTCCCCCCTTTTTAGGGAAGCCATCCAATAGGGCAGAACCTGCAAGTGTTTGCCAGGAGAAAGGTTTTATATATGATTTAAAAACAGACTTCTTGAAAGGAGATGTCAGAAAGATACACTGCCTCTTTAAATGGCTAGGATTTACGAATAGTTCACTCATTTAAAAAAATAATCACATGTATGTTTGTATAAATTATACTTGCAGACATATGCTCACCAGTCCCCACCGTGGAAAGGCTGTGGCTAAATCCCAACCCGGAGCTGACGCTGTCTTTCCAGGCCCCTCTGGCGACGCACACACACGCTGCTGTCCCCACCGAGGCGCCTGCGTGTTGGAGGCCCTTTTGTGCTACACTGAGCACTTACTTAAATATTTCTTACCACCAGTGCCGGGTACAAAATACAATCCAGAGACTTTACTGCCTATAATTAAGGGCACCAATGCTGCTAGTGATATAAAGATTGAGCTGTCTGAGAAACAGACATTTTATCTTGCGGTTGGTTTTATTTCCTTGTGGCTTAAATTATGAGTGAATGTTTTTCTTCTCTCTTACTTTCCCCATAAGTAGTCTTTTCAGCAGCAAAATTACTACTCATTCTTAATAACGACCAGGCAATAAAGTGAGATGTCTATTTGGGAGACAGTGGGTGTGCATTCCAATTATTCCATTCGTCATGTATTCGGGAGAGTAAAAGGCAGAGATTTCTGGGGCCTCTGGAGAGGGCAGCTTACAAGACTACAGGAAGTGAGTCTCCGAGCTTCGCTTCTTGATGGAAGAGGCGGCTTCACGAGAGCTCTGGGATTGAATAGGCAAAGGCAAATACAGTGAAATCAATCCCCTTATAGTTAGGAGCTCTGTGGAACAGAACACTCAGTAGAGCTTGTTTTTAAAAGTCAGGGCTGGGAGGCCGAGGCAGGTGGTTCCTTTGAGCTCAGGGGTTCAACACCAGCCTGAGCAAGAGCGAGACTCCATCTCTACTAAAAAAAAAAAAAAATAGAAATTCGCTGGACAACTAAAAATATATATATATAAAAAATTAGCCAGGCATGGTGGCACATGCCTTTGGTCCCAGCTACTCGGGAGGCTGAGGCAGGAGGATCGCTTGAGCCCAGGAGTCTGAGGTTGCTGTGAGCTAGGCTGACGCCATGGCACTCACTCTAGCCTGGGCTACAGAGTGAGACTCTATCTCAAAAAAAAAGAAAAAGAAAAGTCTTATGCCCTTTTACTCAGCAAGGTACATTTCTAGGACTTTATCTGAAGGAAATAATTAGACACTTGACAGAGAGGTACATTTAAGGATATCCCCTGCAACATTGTTGATCACAGTCCCTATTTTGGCTCAGAGCCTAAGAGAGGAGAACTTGCCTAGATACAAGTATTAATACTTCATTTCCAAGATGATTCCGGGAAGCAGGAGGGAGAGCAGGGAAGGAAGAAGAGCAAATGTAATGAGGCCGACACTGTGGGCTCCAGGGCTGCACCCCACAGCGGCCTCCCAAGCATCACTCCAAGGCCTCCTGAGGTCATTCACCAATCACTTCCGTCCCCCACTGGGAAGGCTGTCTGGGCGCAGGGGGATAACTCTCTCTCCTTTACTTCTAGGCTCTTCAGAACTGGAAAAGTCCCTGTGCTGGCTTGAGCTGGAGCTGTCAGTAGCAGGAGAGGCCAAGCTCTCACAACACCATCCATTGTCGCGATGGCTGAAACCGGAGGCACCAAGGAACTCACCCTGGGAACCAGAGGCGGCCAGTCCAGTGGTAGCCCACATTGGAAACACCCAGAAGATCCACTAACTGGAAACTGTTTAAACAAATTGTTACAGATTTATACTGGAATATTTTGTAGCCATCAACAATTATGATGTCCGTATTTATGTCCGGACATAAAGAGGCATGTGCTAACAAAAAAAGCAAGTTACAAAAGTGGTATATATTTTATTTTTTTTAAAGACACTATAACGATACAGATGTAGCCCAGGTTATGGAGCACACAACAGATACAAAGTTGTTTTATGCAAATTGCTCCATAAGGTACATAATTTAATTTTGGAGACATGGACACTTTTACATCTGGTGTGGGACACAGAGCAGCCCAGTGCAAGGGTAAACAGTTGAGCCTGACAGCAGCTTCCCACCCCCTCACCCTGTCCCCCCTGCCTCTGTCGCCTGCTGTGATCTCAGGGCGTCAGCCATGCTAATTCCGTGTTGTGTCATTCCCGTTTGCTGACTTCTAATCGCGACTGGAAAGTGGTGATAAGGGCAGAGGCTAGCAGTCGATTTGAAAGCGTAAAGAGAAAAATACAGCACCCCTAGTACAAAGTTTGTGGCTAGTCACGGGTGGCTCAATAGTTTTAAAGATCTTGTCCTTTTTCTTTTCCAAAAATCATTTAAAAAGGGAATGGTAATACTGAATGATGATACAAAAGCAGCAGAAACAAACCAAAAGCATTTCAATGTATACGAAATGTGATTTGCTCAAGCCCTTTGAAAACCAAATGATTTCATAAATTGGAAGAGGCCTATATTCCCTAGGAAAAGTGGTTTTCTCTGGATGGTGGAATTTCGAATTATATTTCTTTGTTGGCTTTTTTTCCCCAATATATCTCCAAAAATTATATTAGTTAAGTAACAAAGCATGATGATGAGGGGGACAGGGACGAAAGACAGAGCATCTTCTTAGTCACTTGAAGTTTTTATGGAAAACCTCCATTAATAAATACAAAGAAAAGAGGCCGTTCCAGAGCATCTATGTGGGAATCTGTTGGCAGGAACAGGCTGAAGCTGTGTTTCATAGCACTGCAGATAAAATAGAGACGATATCAATTTCAATTGTCTGTATGTTAAAAATGAAGGACAGGCTGGGTGTGGTGGCTCACACCATAATCCCAGCACTTTGGGAGGCCAAGGCAGGGAGATTACTTGAGGCCAGGAGTTCAAGACCAGCCTGGGCAACACTTGTCTTTACCAAAAAAAAAAAAGAGGGGCAGTGGTTTATAGAGATTATGGACAGAGTTCCTCTTCCCCAACCCCCACTAACCCATGACATCTCCTTTATCTACCTTAAAACATGGTGCCCAGATGACCCTCCAGGCAACAAGAGCCTGGGCTGGGATCTCACCTGTTTCCATGATAGGACAAAACCAGCTTTCTGACCTCATGGCAGACCAAGGCCAGGTGGCCTGCAACATGGCTAGCCACAAGTCGACTTCATAACCAGCCTTTCTGACAACACCATGCAGTTAAATTGGTCCCTCTGATGACTCTTTAAATGTGAACAACTCTATTTTCCTATGTGAAATGATGCCAGCTGTATCAAGCCGGTCAAATGGGTGTAAACCTGTTGATTATGAGCTCTCCTACAAGAATAATTTTTCCAGTTACTTTTTAAAGCTAGGTAGTAATCTTATGTCTTTAAAATAAAAACACATGTATTTCCTAATTGTTTTTAAACGATGCTATTTTAAAAGCGCCATATATTTAAAAAATGCGTATGTGCCCTGGCTGAATGCAGCTATAATAAATCCTGTAAATTGAAGTTAATAAATATTTAGACTTTTCAGTGTATTAAAAAAAATGAAGGTTGATGGGGGTACCAAGAAGAACAGGGACATTATTTAAATTTTATGCATTTTCATGGAAGAAATAGTTCACTGGTTGTCCTCCCTTTCTTCAAAGCAATGATTTTCAGGCTTGAATTTTCGACACCCCATGGTATCACCAATTATCCCAAGGGAGGCCACAGAATTACCATTGCCTTGTGTTCAGCTCATCGCATTCATTGATTTAATAGGTCGACCTGGGCATTTTTCAAAGACGGTAATTGAAAATGCAGCCTGACAGGTCAGCAGGAGTGGCAGGGCCTGGGAGGAGGCGTGGAGGGAGGAGGGTGGCTGCTTATTCATCAGCGACTGCAGAAGGTGCATTGAATGCTGACCCCGAGGATGCTGGCCCAGGGGGGACCTGAAGACCATGGGCAGAAGACAGGTGAATGAATCCCTCCTGGTACTGACCCCTCCTGGGCCTCAAAGATGGTCCCAGAGGCAGGCGAGGGGTAGGAGAGTCACGTGACAAAACTAGGCTGCTTTCCATGAATCCAGTAAAGTTCAAAAGCAAACCATGTTACAGAGACCATGTGTTATTCTTTTCCTTTCCTCACTGCCTAAAACTTTTTTTTTTTTTGCTAGGAGGACTGTTTCAAGCTCAACTAACCCAGATCTATTTCAACCCATTCATTATTATTGTTGGTAGCGGTAGCGAGATTTTAAAATATTAACTTTTATAAAATATTAACTGATGTTCTCACCTCTCTGTCAGTGTCTTCCGTTACTGTTTCTATCCCTTCGGGTATCCAGGTAGTTCTGTGCTCATTAACTCAAGGGAGGATGTGACTCTGCAGAGAGTGAGAGAGACGGTGTGAGCAAGCTGAGCCTCGGTCTCCGGGTGCGGAGGAGTGAAGGCTTCAAGGAAAAACGACACGTTAGGGAAGAAGGGTGTTGCAAGGCTCTCTGGGGATTGGAAAGGATTTCCTCGGACTGGTGAGGAGAGCAGAGAGGAGAAGACAGATGTTTCCTTCCTGGTTACTAACAGCCCTGGAGAGGACCTTAGAACCAGTGACAGATGGGAATTGATCAAGCCAGATACAGGAAGACCCCAGAGAGGAACTTCAGAGAGAATATAGTAAGAGGAGCCTTAGGTAGCCTCACTATTATTGTTCAAGGTCACGTAGCCGGATAGGAGCAAAAATTGAGTGGCAATCAAATCTGGTCTCCTTATTCCCTGTCCAGTACTTTTTTCCTACACACTAGATTGCCAGTTAGCTTGTGCAAAAATAAGTTCAAACTTTGATGAATTTAACAACGTTCTGCAAGGTCCATTTATAAAAAATAGCCCTTGAACTAAAGAAAGATTTTTTGGCATGTAATGCTCGTTTTACTAGAGATGCTTTAAAAATCTCTTCTGTAGAAAAAAAGTAGTCACAATAAATTTCTCATATTGAAAATGTCAAGTTCCTATTTGTTATATGATGATGTCAGTGACTAAAAAATATGAATTTCTTGTTGAGGATATAAACTCTACAAAGATTTGGATTCCAATATCTGTAGAGATACTAGTGATAACTAGAAGTTGCTTTGCGTGAGTTGTTTTGAAATAGTCGTTACGGTCATTGCTCATAGCAAGTCTGTATATGTGCGTGTCTGAAACAGAGATTGCAATTGCTGATATTTGTACTCATATTTGTCACTGCCACCAAACTCTAAAGCGGATATTGCCAGAGGGTCTCATTCTCATGCAAGAGATTGTGGCTAACAATGGGAAGGAGAAGCTACCAATATTTGTTGAGTATCTGCTATATTTAGGGACCGTGACTGGAAGACAGGGTACTTCTGCTTCTGCAGAAAACTGGCCGGCCTGCAGTGGTCTGAACACACCATGACTCACGTGTCATTCATTAATACGTCCATTAATGGTCTGCAAATATGCACTGGGCTCCGAGAGCATCACAGGCATTGTTCTAGGTGCTAAGGATACAGCAGTGAACAAGTGGACAAGTTCTCTGTTCTCGTGGAGCTTATGTTTCAGAGGGAAAATAAAAAACAAAAAAAAGTAAGCAAATAAATGTACAAGTTAGTACTCTCTTTCTGCACTGGGCTAAGCACTTAATCACACTATATCATTTCATTATCAGAACAACCCACATGGGTACACCATATTCATTTAATGTTACAAAGTAGTAAAACAAAGAACAGAGAGGGTAAATAACTCCACTTGATGTCTCAAAGCGCATGAATGGCCGAGATGAAATACTAACCCAAGAAATCTTATTTCAGGGCTCATGCTCTTAACTGCTACAGTACTGCTATAGACTGAATGTGTGCCCTCAAAATTCATACGCTGAAACCTAATCTCCAATGGAATGGTATTAGGAGGTGGGGTGATTGAGAGGTTATTAGGTCATGAGAGTGGAGCCCTCATGAATGGGACTAGTGTCCTTATAAAAGAGGCTCCACAGAGCTGCTTTGTCCCTTCTGCCGTGTGAGGACCCAGCAGAAAGAGGGCTGTGTATGAACCAGGAATAGGGCCTTCACCAGACATCCAATCTGCCAGTGCCTACGTCTTAGACTTCCCACCTTGTAGGACTGAGAAATAGATTTTTATTGTTTCTAAGCCACCTAGTCTATGGTGTTCTGTTATATCTGTCTGAACTAAGACACAAACCTTATGAACTGCCTACTGAGTGCTAGGACTGGGGAGGAAGACAGGAAATGATGACACAATGTGACAGATGACATACTTTGCTAAGCAAAGTCTCAGTAGGTATATAGGAGAAGAACAGAATAGAATAGAATAGAAGTGTCTGGAAGGGCTTTCTGCAGAAGTTGAGGCCGATTGGGGCCTTGAAGAAGAAGTGGGAATGAAGGAGGGAAAGGAAATGGAAGAGCATTGCAAGCCAAGAGGGCAGCTTTAACTTGACACACGGAGTCAAGTTAAAGCTTGGTCTGTCAGGGAGTCACCAGACATGAGGACAGAAAGAAATCAAGAGCCAGATTCAGAAGGGCCTTGAGTACCACTTCAAGGAGAAGTTTGGACTTTTCTTCTAAAGGTAATGGGGAGCTATGGGCTGATTTTGAGAGTGACATGATCCCATCCGCAATTTAAATGTCCCCTTTGACTCCCAGTCCACTAGGCGTTTGGTAAGAGTTGAGTCCCTTTCTCTCCTATTTCCTGACCCTCAGGTCCCGGGAACAGCCTTGGCCAGGTCCTTGATACTCACCCTAGACATCCTACCACCCGTGAGACACGCTACTGTTGATATAAAAAAACAGACTTAAGACAATTCTTGTAAAATTATTTAAATTCTTGGTAAAAGATGATTAATAGCCACAGGGATTCCTGGATTTGTTCTTGACTTAACATTTGCTTCTGGTTTCAATTTAGCAAATATTTATGGAGGCCCCCTATGTACCTGACACTGTTTTAGATGCTTCTAAAGAAATACTGTGTGTAATTCAGTCCCTATCTGAAAAAAGTCGGTTTTTTTTCTTTTGACAAAAATATACAAAGCAGCATGCGATTCTTCACTTATGCGTAATAGAGCACCAGAGCAGGAAGAAATTCCTGGAGCAGGTTGTCATGGAGAGGGAACCTTAGATGAACTTGGAAGAATTAGGCACCCAGGATGTGAGAAGACACCAAAATGAATTATTTTCAGTAATAACAGTAATCTCTATTTCTTCATGGCTAGACAGACTCAAATGTTAATTGTAATTTGCACTGGAAAAATTAGACAGTGAATATAAAGCCATGCAAACATGAAGACAACTAAATTTTTCTGCTTAATCATTTGTTTCTTGGGAAATCACCTTTTTATCATGAACTGTTATGAGAGAACTGAGGGCAGGAACTGGCTTCTGAAAACAGCAAAATAAACTCTCTGAGGTGTGAAAATGAAATCTCCTTCTACTTTTAGCTTTGGAATTGTGGTGGACATAGACACAACAGAGCACTCCTTTGGGTGCTGGCAGAAGCTTATCATGAGCACTCTTGCAAGAGCTTGACAATTCAGCTAGAAAGTATTTTGGGAAGTTAGTTTGAATATTCACCATTACGTACGTATATTATGCACTTGGGCAAAGGTTCTTAAACAATCATCACCTTTTCTGAGAGTAATGCCTTTTGATTTAAAGAAATATATAAACACACACAAGCACATACATACATATACACACGCACATACATGTGTGTATTCAAATTGTTTCATAATTTAAAAAACAATAATTCATTGACAAAGCCGACATCCAGTATCCCAAAGCGACAAATCACAACACAGTGGAAGCTTGTTCTCTCCCTACTCTTCTCCCACCGGTGGACGCCCACCGCAGGCAGCCTGGGGCGAGAGCCCGCAGGTCTGACCACAAAGGAAATGAGAAATGCAAAGCAGAGAGCGTGGGGAGGCTGCCACTGACAGCCGCGTCTTCTGTAATGTGCATTTCTCCCTCCATACGACAAGGGCTTGTCTTTAAGCCTAGAAGCCAGGGGCAATGCCTTCTAATTAGGCCAGTGGTCACCATCGTAGCTCCAATAAAATTAATGAAATGACTAATTAGATGCTGAATATTATGCTATCGTTCCGGTCCACTAAGGATAACAACGTGACAGTCTCTGCTTAAGAGGCTTATGGCCTAAAAGAAATACAAACAGACCTCAATTTCTTTTTTTCTCACTTGAGTGAATATAGCTTACACCGTTCTGTCAAATCAGAAAGGCTCTGTCAGGGAGAATAAGCTCCTTTTAATATGTATGCAGAAAGAAACCCAAAGAGTTAGAGCGGTGAGCACGACAGAATCACCTTTCTGAAGGCTTAGCAAGGGGCTTCACGAGAAACAGCCGCGGAATAGATTGCCCGTCCTCTCATTCCCAGCCTTGAACCCAGAGCACGCACCATCCGCCTAAAACAATGCAGAATGGAATCTTTGAAAGATGGAAATTAATGTCTGTGAACCCTCTAAAAGGATGTTTTATTTTACTTGCCTAAATTATTATTTTCATTGCAAAATCATGGTTCTTCACATCTGCTGACTTACTGCTGCAATGCTTTGTATACCTGAAGGGAGAGGTTGCAGGTATCTGAAGAGCTGTAT
>CAUYSK010081315.1:0-44783 GCA_963575035.1 Avahi laniger
TGAATCAGTAATCAAAAATCTCCAGTTAAAAAAAATCCAGGACCTATGGCTTCGCAGGTGAATTATACCAAAGAATCGATAAGAATTAATGTCAGGCCGGGCGCAGTGGCTCATGCCTATAATCCCAGCACTCTGGGAGGCCGAGGCTGGCGGATCGTTCTGAGCTCAGGAGTTTGAGACCAGCCTGAGCAAGAGTGAGACTCCGTCTCTACTAAAAATAGAAAGAAATTGGCCAAACAACTAAAAATAGAAAAAAAATTAGCTGGGCATGGTGGCGCGTGCCTGTAGTCCCAGCTACCTGGGAAGCTGAGGCAGTAGGATTGCTTGAGCCAGGAGTTTGAGGTTGTTGTCAGCTAGGCTGATGCCACGGCACTCGCCCCAGGCAAGAGAGTGAGACTCTGTCTCAAAAAAAAAAAAAAAAAAGAATTAATGTCAATCCTCCTTAAATTCATCCAAAAAATAGAAGAGAAAACAGTCCTGAACTCATTTTATGAGGCCAGCATTACACTGATACCAAAATCAGGCAAGGATATTAAAGAAAAGAAAACTACAGATCATTATCCCTAATAAACATAGATTCAAAAATCTTTTATAATATGCTAGCAAACAGAATTCAACAGCACATTATAGGACCACAGATTGTGACCAAGCTGAAATTTTACCAGGAATGCAAAGATGGTTTAACATAGGCAAATCAATCAGTGTAATTCAACACATTAAGAAAATGAAAGAAGTAAAACACATGATCATCTCAACAGTCACAAAAAAATTTTGACAAAGTTCAACATCCATTTTCCTGATTAAAACTGCCAACAAAATACATATAGAAAGATCTTACCCCAATACAATAAAAGCCATACATGAAAAGCCCACAGTTAATGTAATTAATGGGGAAAACTGGAAACTTTTCCTCTAAGATCTAGCACAAGGCCAGAACACTCATTCTCACTAAGTCTTTTCATCATTGTTCTGGAAGTTCTAGTCAGAGAAATAAGAAAATTACACAAATAAAAAGAAAGAAAGAAAGATAGAAAGCAAAGAAATAAAAAGAAAGAAAGAAGAAAGAAATAAAAGGCATCTAAATTGGAAAGAAAGAAATAAAATTATGTCTATTTGCATATTACATGATCATGTACGCATAATAGAAAACCCTAAAGACTCAACACAGAAACTGTAGAAAATAATAAACAAATTCAGTAAAGTTTCAGGATACAGAACCAACATAAATAATCAACCATATTTCTATACACAAACTATTTGAAAAGGAAATTTGAGAAAACAATTTCATTCAAAATAGCAATAAAAGGAATAAAACTCTTAGGAATGAATTTAACCAAAGAGGTCAAAGACTTGAATGCTGAAAATTTTAAAACATTGATAAAGAAAAGTAAAGAAATATACAAATGGAAAATCATTTTGTATTCATGGATTGGGTAAATTAATATTCTAAAAATGTCCATACTATGCAAAATGATCTACAGATTCAATGCAATCCCTGTGAAAATCCCAGTAGCCTTATTTACAGAAATATAAAAAAAAAATCCTAAAACTTATATGAAATCACAGAAGACCCCAAATAGCCAAAGCAACCTTGAGCAAGACAAATAAAGGTCGAGCATCACATTCCTGATTTCAATCTCTGTTACAAAACTACAGTAATTAAAACAATATGCCATTGGCTAAAAACAGGTATGTGGATGAACAGAATAGAAATAAATCCATACATCTATGCTCAACTGATCTTCAACAAAGTTTCCAGGAACATAAAATGGAGAAAGGATAGTTTTTTCAATAAATTGTTGGAATAACTGGATATCTATATGCTTAAGAATGACACTCTTTAAATATATACCATTTTTAATTATCCAATATATCTCAATGAAATTTTAAAAAAGAAAGTAATTACTACTTTTTAGGTACTCCATTGTTATTTTTCTTTAAACTGTAATTTGCTTTATGTATTCCTTTATATATATGATATATTTCACAATCTTTTAAATTCATATTAAGCATATTTTGCTGCTTTGGATCAGTAGCAGCAACCATCTTCTCAAACACTTTATTTTTAATACATGAATCATTACTCTGGATCATAAAATTTGTTCAACCAAGGTGCCAACATAAAAAAAAAAATTCAGATTTCTACATGACATGGTTAAGAATGACATATCATTATAGATTAATCATATCCTACAATTTAATAAATGATGATAGTTCATAAAATGATTTTTTTTAATTTATGGATTCAACATATACCTTCTCCCCAATGTAGCTTTTACCGAAGCCAATGTCTACACTATGGTAAGATCTTCATTTCTTAGATGCCCCTGTTTTCTCTGTGTATAAGTTGTGTCTCTCCTTAAAGTTCATCAAATTCAGGTATCATGCCTCAAAACTACAGCTATAATTAGCTTCATTCAACACACACAGAATTTCCCTAAACATAAATATAATCCATAAACACTTTTTCTCTTTCACATCCACCTTCAACTTAAAAAGAAATGAAATAAAATGGTTTAGTTTTTATACTTTTTGTTTGGCAAAGAGAGTCAGAGTCATAACATAGCCCATATCCCACAATGTGATTCTGCCTCTTCATTTATAAGAATCCTTATGGATAATCTATTTATGTTCCCTTAACTAGCATGCCTAATGCCACATAGGACTTAGAAAGATTGAATTCTGGTCATGCAAATTTTAGTGAAACGTGAGTGAAAAATACCTTGGATTAATTTTGTGATTCAAAATGGAAGATGTGGAAAGCAGAGCATATTGAGAACACGCAGTTCACTAAAAAATTTCACTAGTTGAGTAGATAATGTGTCAGAGATGTAACTAAGTGTTTTGGACTGAATTGTTTCCCTCCAAAATTCATGTTAAGCCCAAGCCCCCCATGTGGCTATAATGGAGACAGAACCTTTAAGGAGGTGATTAAGGTTAAGTGAGGTCATAAGACTGCAGCCCAGATCCAATAAAAATGGTGTCCATTTAACAGAGGAAGAGAAACCAGAGTTGTTTCTCCTTTTGCCATGTAAGGGCACAGTGAGAAGGTGGCAGTCTACAGGGCAGGAAGAAAGCCTTCGCCAGAAACTTAATCAGCCAACACCTTGATTGTGGACTTCCCAGCCTCCAGAACTGTGAGAAAATAAGTTTCTGTTATTTAAGACATCCAATCTATAATATTATTTTGTTATGGCAGCCCATGCAGGTTAATATATCATGAGTAGAAATTGAAGATCAATATCCATGGAAATCTGGTGAAATAACTGGAGACTACAATATGTGAAGCAGATTCAATTTGCTTTAACTCTGCAAGAGGGCATATCTCTGAACCAAGGCTTTTTGAAAGTCAAAAAAGTCATGTGCTTTTGTTGCTGTGCAACATCTTAGTGCTATCACACTTTTGACACTGCCAGACTGAAAATCATCTGCGCTTCTTTGGACCAGAAAAATATGTCAGATTATTTACTTTATCATAATGTTAGGTTGAACTTGCTGTTTTTTTTAAACATAGTTAAAACTAAAAAGTTAAATCACAGCTTTTGGAGATGGGAAGAAGTTTGTTACTATTAAATGCAAACAAGCTAAACATACTGGTGGCAGGCATTTAGCTAGACACTAATAATACAGGGATGAATAAGCAGAGTCCCTGTTATTGAGTCTTAATACTTCAAGGTTGAGAATAAATCTGGAGACAGGCTGCTTAAGAAGTGAATGCCAGAAAGGAATGGTCCCAAGAATTAGTCATACCAGAAAGGATGCTTACCTTAGGAAACCTAGGTTACAAGAATTGTTTTCTAAACTGTCATAAATAATAGCATGGAAATTGAAATCAAGCTTCACAAATATGGAGTGAAGTGAAAGCAAAGGCTAAATAATGTGCAGCAGGTTTGATGTTAGCTGATGAAGATAGAATCAAGGAGGGATCAGGAAAAGTTCTAAAGTATGGTGAAAAATGAGTTGCTTTTAATGTGGTACTCGCTAGTGCCCCTGGGCCCAGCATGGTGGATTAAAGGGATAGTTCAACTCTGAAATCTATTTGAGACATCATCAAGTATTTAACAATTTACTATGTATTTGTTAAGCACAAAATATTTGAGCATTTTTTGCTGCATGCAAAACCACACAAGGCATAAAATGGAGAGCCTGTTCCTTAGGATGCATTTACTCAAGTTGAAGAGCTTTGATACTCTGCGATAGGAATAAAGAGTTTTTTATGATCCAGAGCCAGAAGGAATAAACTGAATGTCTAGTGAGTCATCCTGAAGACAGCTTTTAAACAGGACTTACTGATTTCAGGATTCAGGCTCATGGAGGGAATAAAACCACTTAGCTGTTGGAAACAAGGAGGGAAATTAGGCTCTTGATGAAGAAGAGAAAGAAACTTGACTTTCCTGTAGTATTGAATCTTGTAGGACTGAAAGGGACAAAGGTTTCAGATCCTTTGTAGATCACAAGTTCATGAAATGGAACACTTTTATAGAGGTGGTGGACATTTATGGAGATGAATGTGGATGTTCCTGTGGGGAATGATTAGCAAGGTTCATGACCTTGAAAGACAGGAAAAGGTCACTTGTAGCTGGATGTGGTAAGGGGCAACAAAGGAACCAGCATAGCCTATTGGCTGAGTCAGGAATTAAAACCCACTTCAGGGACTAACTTATTTCACTTAGTATAGTATCCTCCGGCTTTGTCTGTGTGTCGTAAATAGCAAGATTTTCTTTTTTATTAAGTCTAAATAATATTCTACTGCATGCATGTACCATAGTTTCTTCATTCATTCATCCATCACTGGGGATTTAGGTTGTTTTGGTCTTGTGAATAATGCTTCAATGAATATAGGAGAGAAAATATTAATATCTCTTTCAGATTCTGATGTTAATTTTTTTAGATATCTACCCAGAGGTGGGATTGCTGGGTCATGTGGCAGGTCTATGTTAAATTTTTTGAGGAACCTCCACACTATCTTTCATAATGGCTACACTTTACATTCCCACTAACAGTATACATATATTCTAATTTTTTCACATCCTTATGAATAATTATTTTTTTAATAACAGCCATCCTAACAGATGTGTAGTGATTCTCATTGTGGCTTTGATTTGCAGTTCCCTGAGAATTAGTAATGTTAAATATCTTTTCATATAGCCATTGGTCATTTGTAAATCTTGTTTGGAAGAACTTTAGTTCTATTCAAGTTCTTTGCCCATTTTTAATTAAAGGATAAATACTGCATTATTCCACTTATAAGAAATATCTAAAATAGCAAAATTCGTAGAGAGTTACATGGTGGTTGCCAAGGGCAAAATGAGGGGGAAATGAGGAGTTGCTGTTCAATGGATATAAAGTTTCAGATACACAAGATGTTTAAGTTCTAGCTATTTGCTGCAAACATTTGCCCGTAGTTAACAATACTATACTGTGCACTTAACAGTTGTTGAGACTATATCTCATGTTGTGTTCTTACCATAATCAAAACCACACGAAAATAAAAATCAATTTATTTGAAGCATCGGTATCATATTTTTTGATCACACAGTATTGTGTCATTACAAGGAAAAATGCAGCTGCAGTGACCACATCTGGTAAACCACTCTCCCTGAAGAGTTTCCTTGTACAGACTCAAAGATAGGTGAAAGTAGCTGATACTGGATTTCTTTTCCATTTTGTAGAATGGACTCTCAAGCTGGATTTAATTTGGTTTCAAATTACACTCTCTCCACTGAGTTTCCATGAGATGATTTTCTTAATGTTCTAGGCATCTATTTTTTATAGTAAATTTATTCATCTACTATGCATCTAAGAATGATACTAGCTATGTACCTTCTATGGGATAAATGAAAAAAGTAGAGGCGCTTAATTTTCTCAGAAGTATGGATTGAAAAAGACTATTCCAGAATTGTATATAAATATGCCATGCATTATACACCAAGTGTCGTACCCAAGTTCGTATATAATATGAAGCATATAATTAAGTATGTGAAGATAATGAATATCAGAGACTACACCAGGAACACTAATTCTTCCATTTAACTATATCATAATATGGTGAAACTGGTAAAATACATACAATGCTCTTAAAGTGAGTGAAATATAAATGACCATTATCTATTAAGTAATTAAGAGTATTTAAGTTTTTTAGTAGAGTATCAGGAACCTCCTCTAAAGTATAGGATCCCAATTTTCTGTGTCTGCTTCTGTTTTCTCCTTTTTTCAGATTTTTCCATGCCCCTTTCCAAACTCCGCTATACAGCACAGAGAAATCAATTACATACATATTCTAACTTTGGAAAAATTCCATGCTTGCCTTAAAAGATACTGTAAAGGCTAACACAACCGGACACAATTGAAGGTGCCTTGCTGTAAAGTTCTTGGAATCCAAAATCACTTATATAGGCTCCTTGAGGTCCTACCGCACTAATTCCCTATCTGTGACTAATTCTCTGCTCGGTCACTTCGAGCAGATGACAGACTTGTCAGGGAATCCAACTGTGGACTCAGGCTGATTTCACCTGTATTGATTACTTACCTACAGTTTATTGGTGGAGAAATGGCACAGATCTTAACCAGTACTTAAATTTAAGTGATAGTTTCTCTCTTTCTCATCCAAAGTATGGAAGTAATGGAAGCAGAGCAAGCAAAGTTCAACTTTAGGGAGACTACTTTGATGAATATTGGAGGAAGAGTAACTACAGATGGGTATAAGAGGCATCTATGTTCCAATCGGGCATATTGGGGCTAGAATTATAAAAATATAAGAGATGTGAATGCTTTTCTATGAAGAAGTTGTAATAAGGGATTTAAAATGTATGTACTGACCAATTAGTGAATACAATGTCTTAAAATGTAACAGTTCATATGTTTGATAATCATTCAGCAACAAAAGTTTCATTAAGTAAAAGAAATCATTTGGAATGCACTTCTATGGTTTAAAACAGTCTAAAATGATCTTGTTTTCTTTTTTTTTCCTGGAAATCAGGAAACAAAATAACTTCTCTAGTTGTAGGATGTGTATCATTTTTTTTTGTGAGAAAACATTATTTCTTTGTATTCTCTTTTTGTTTGTTTTTTAATTTTTTTTCAGATATATTTTTCCAACATTAAGAGTCAATGTTATTGCTAATTCCGGTTAAATTTGATGCAAATAAGAAAATTCATCTTAAGAGGAAAATGGACTGGCTTCTCTATTTCTTTTGTTCTTTGGATCCATCTTTGTTAGGTTAGGCATGGTGCTGGAAATTTGCAAGGTGCCCATATGCTGCAGGAACACTGAAGGTCAGAGCACCAGTATAAAATGTCATAATATCCTAGCACAGTGGAACTTTTTATTCATATATTAACTCATTATCTACAGGCAGTACTGATGGTGAATTTGTTCAAAATCAAACGAGTAATTTAAAAATACTTAAGGAGTTTGAAATCAAATTATGTAGTAAATATAGAAAAACTTTCTAACTGTATCTATTTTAAATGAATAAATTAAAATTCTTCCATTTTAAATAAAATGGAATTTGAAGTTAAATAGGAAATTTGGTGTAGAACTAACACTTTTTGGTAAACAATTTCATATACCACTAGCTAAATTCTACGTATATGTCTCCAAAGGGAAAGAAATGAATGAATCTAAGTATATTCAAAACAAGATTCAGACAAAAAATGATTTACTTGAAGTAGTTATCCACTATTTCATTTATGCTGGTGAAATTTTGAGAATTCCATTTTTATGTAATTTTAATTAGAGATCCTGGACTTCTGTGTAAACTGTAAGTATCAAGTTAATAGTTATTTGGTTAAAAGCCAGGAGTCAGATTAAAGAGGGTAGGAGAGTTTGACCTTGAATCTCCCTGTTGTCAGAATAAGCACTGTGCTCTCTCTTCAGAGATCCTGAATATAAATAGATATAAGAGTGCTGTCAGAGTGCTTAGAAAATTGTACAAGCATGATCATCCTCTTCAGCGGCTCTCAGCTGACTGTCACCATGGGTCTCTTGAGCCTTGGAGATGGCTGCCCTTTGGTAAATCATAGCGTTTTCTCCCTGGTTATATACACTTTATCATCCATAAACTCTGTCCCAACTCTAAGAAGCAGAAAACAAACAAACAAACAAAAACCCTGAGCATTGAAGTTAATTTTCATAATATCTTATAAATAGATTCAGGTGAGTTTTCATCTGAGATCCCATGACACTAAAATTTTTCCAGAGAAATACAACTCGCATCAATTTGATAATTTAAATATATACTCTCTACTTTCCATAAGTACAAATTGATTAGCTTACTAGAAATTAAACTATTCAGAGTAGTCAGTTTTTTATATGAGAATCTGGCAAGCCACAGACATGATATCAAGAATTTGCCATGGTTATGTTCTCAATCATTTGATAAATACATAGGTTAAGAACAAACATATAGTTTACAATTTTGATTATTTTTCTTCCTATTTGACCTTGTGGATATTTATAGTCTAAATTGTATGAGTTCCTTATAGATGGTTTGATATTGATCCAGGGAAAAATTTGTATATAAATATTGTTAAATCAAAATCAGTAGAAATGGTTTATCAATGATTTGTTTTTTTAATTTTCCTTTAAAAAATCTGATATTTTAAATTTGAAAACACAGGTTTAGTAGAATGATTTGATAGTAAAACTACAGAAAACAAATAGTTTTATAGATGTGAATAATGTGGCTTTAGAAAAACAATAACAAATTAATATAATTTTATAATTAACTAATTATAGCAAGAAATAATAATTACTAAGAACAACACAAAAATAAAGCCAAATAAAATTTTCATTTTAGAACAAGGATGACAGTAATTTAATTCACTTATAATTAGAAAAACTCTAATATATCAAATTTATTTAATTATCTGACAGCATATTTTGCAAAGACTTTATCTTGGCAGCTTGGTATAGTTATGTGGTGTTAAATTTTCACTTGAGGGGTACTTTATTGAGGAAATTTATATGGCCACTTATAACCCTAATTTATATGATGTCTAATTTTTACTGAAAGATATGTATCAAGTAATAATGTACTAGAACTATTCCCTGAAAGATAAAAGAGTCATATATTCCTTGAAGCTTCTCACCTTAGTCACATTTCAGTGTGAATGTAAGCCATGTATATTTTTCATCCTTAAGTTCATTGTAGAATGATCTCTGCAAAATTTATTCCCTGTTATAAGATACACTAAAAGATGGTATAAGAAACCATATTTTCTATCATATATATTTATAGTAATTATGTTATTACTGGCAGTATAATACATTATATAATATCCCCTTTTTATTTACAACTATAGGAATCAATTCTCTAAATACACACTACCAGAGAAAGTTAGATTTATTTTAAACAATTTGTTTTGATGATAATTGTATATGCACTAAGAAGCCCTCAACTGATTGTATTTACCTTTTCACTTCAGTCATCTGGAGAAGGAATACAGGACTTTACGGTATAGAGTTTCTGCATTAACTTTACCTTTGACCTCATATGTTATGTGATGTTGGTTTCTTCCAGTCCTGTCAAGTTGTCATGTTAGTTTTTCTTAATTGAGTGAAATTTATACATAGTCACTCTGTAAAGTGTTCCAAATCAAATGAATTTAACCATAATATATTTTTAAAAATTTCTAAGTACTTTATTGAGATAAAATTGACATACAATTAACTGTTCATAGCTAAAACATATAGTTTGATGAATTTTGACTTATTTATTATACACCTATGAGATTATAACAATTGAGATAGTGAACATATCCATTATCCCCCAAAATTTATTTATGCATATTTATAATTCTGGCTCCCCCACCTAAGACCCTAACACATATCTGCTTTCACTGATAAGTGATTCACAAGTCAATCATTTATCTGCTTTCTGCTATTACGTATTTTTTTAATTTTATATAAATGAAATTCCACACTATATACTCTATTTTATATTGTATATTTGATTAAAAATGATTATTTTGAGATTATCCTTATTGCTACATATATCAAGAATTACTTCATTTTCTTGCTGAATAGTATTCCATTGTGTGAATGTACTACAATGTTTTTGTCTTTTTTGTTTAATTTTTTATTTGTATAAATTTAAGGGGTACAAGTGTAGTTTTGTTATATGGATATATTGCATAGTGCTGATGTCTGAGCTTTTTATGTAGCCATCATCCAAATATTGTACATTGTACCCATTAAGTGATTTCTCATTCCTCTCTCCCCTCCCACCTCCCACCCTTCTGAGTGTTCGATGTCCATTATTCTACACTTTATGCCCATGTGTACATATTATTTAGCTCTCACACATATAAGTGAAAATATACAGTATTTGATTTTTTGATTCTGAGTTGTTTCAATTGTTTCACTTAAGATAATTGCCTCTAGTTTCATTGATATCACTGCAAAAGATATAATAACATTCTTTTCTATGGCTGAACAGTATTCCATTGTGTGTACGTGTGTGTATATTTACTTTCTGTATTGCCCAGACTGTTCTCAAACTCCCGGCCCGAGGCATTCCTCTCACCTGAGCCTCACGAAGTGCTGGGATACTTGGTATAAGCCACCATGCCTGAATAGCGCATTTTCTTTATCCAATCATCGATTTGTTGATGGACACAGGTTGCTTCCCCACTTTCGCTATTGTGAATAGTGCTGCTACAACACATGAGTGAATGCATGGTTTTGCTAAAATGATTTTTTTTTTCTTTGAGTAGGTGCCCAGTAGTGAGATTTCTGGATGGAAAAGAAGATCTATTTTTAGTTCTTTGAGAAAACTTCATACTGTTTTCTGTACAGATTGTTTTTATTCACATTCCCACCAACTGTGTACCAACATTCCCGTTTCTCTACATCCTCACCACCATCTGTAATTTTTAGCCCTTCTATTAATATGACTAGTGTAAGATGACTAGTGTAAGATGATATCTCATTGTGGTTTTAATTTGAATTTCTCTGATGACTAGTAACACTGAGCAATTTTTCATGCTTGTTTGGCCATTTGAATACTTGCTTTTGAAAAATGTCTATTCATGTCCTTTGCCCACTTTTTAATGGGACTATTTGTTAGTGTTTTGGGATTTTTTTGAGTACCTTGTGAATTCTGGATATTAGTTTCCTGTCAGATGCATACTTAACAAATATTTTATCCCATTTTTCAGGTCCTCTGTTCACTTTGTTAATTTTTATTTTGCTGTGCTGTAGTTTTTTAGTTTACTTAAGTCTCATTTGTCTGTGTGGTTTTTTGTTGTTGTTGTTTTTGCTTGTGCTTTTGAAGTCTTAGTCATAAATTCTTTGCCTAGACCAATGTCCATAAGACTTTTCCTTAGGTTTTCTTCTAGCAGTTTTATATTTTCATGTCTTACATTTCAGTTTTAATACATGTTGAGTTAATTTTTGTGTATAGTGAACGATAGGGGTCCAGTTTTATTCTTCTGCATATGGATATCCAATTTTCCCAGCACCATTTATTGAACAGAGTGTCGCTTCCCCAGTGTAAGTCTTTGTTGGCTTTGTCAAAGATCAGTTTATTGCAGATATATGGTTTTATTTCTGGGTTCTCTATTCTGTTTCATTGATCTATGTGTCTATATTTATACTAATACCATGCTGTTTTGGTTAATATAGCCTTACAGTATATTTTGAGATCAGGTAGTGTGATACCTCCAGCTTTGTTCTTTTTCCTCAGGATTTCTTTATTCAAGCTCTTGTTTCGTTTTGTACAAATTTTATGATTACTTTTCTATTTCTGAAAACTGACATTGGTATTTTGATAAGGATTGCTTTGTATCTATAGATTGCTTTGGGCATTTGGTTATTTGAATGATATTAATTCTTCTGATCCATGAGTGTGGGATATTTCTCCATTTGTTTGTGTTACGTATGACTTATTTCATCAGTGTTCTGTAGTTTTCCTTGCAGAGATCTTTCACCTCCTTGGTTAATATATTTCTAGGTATTTCTTTTCTGTAGCTATTATAATTGTGATTGCCTTCTTGATTGGTTCTCAACTTGATTGTTACTGGTGTATTGAAATGCTACTGATTTTTGTACATTTATTTTGTATTCTGAAGTTTTACTGAGTCAATTTATCAAATTTAAGAGAATTTTCCAAGAGTCTTTATGGTTTTCTAGATATAAGATCATATTGTCATTAACTATGGGTGGTCATTTGAATTTTTTTTCTAATTTTGGACTGTCACGAGCAAAGCTGAAGCGAATATCCATGCACAGGTCTCTGTATAGACATGCCTTTTCATTTCTCTTGGTTGATGATTTTGTAGTCAAATGGCTGAAACACATGGTAGGTCTAGGCTGTACTGTTTAAGAAAGTACAGAACTATTTTCTAAAATGGCTATGCCATTTTACATTCCCATCACCATTTATAATAGTTTCATCCTTGCCAACATTTGATATCACAAAGTTTTTAAATTTTAGCCGTATATGGAGTAATGATAAATAGTTATGATTTAATTTGCATTTTCTTAATGACTAATAATGTTCAGTCACTTTTCATGTACTTCTTTGCCATTCACATCACTTCTTTTGTAAAATGTCTTTTCAAATACTTTGCCTATATTTAATGGGATGATTTATGATCTTATTATAGAGTTTTGAGATTCTTTTAAAAACTATATGGTGAAAACTAGTCTTGTATCAGACTTATTCATTGTAAATATTTTTCCTAATATATAAAAGAATGTTGTATTTTCATTCTCTTAGCAATGTCTTTTGAAGAGCAGAAGTTTTTCGATTATGTTAAAATTTGATTTATCCATTTTCCCCATTTGGATTTTATTTTGGGTTTCGTATTAAAGAAATCCTTGTCTAACTCAATGTCACAAAGATTTCTGTCTTATGCTTATTTCTAGAAAAAATATGATTTAATTTTTATATTTTGGTATATGATTTATTTTGAGACAATATTGGTATAAAGCATGAGATACAGATTGAAATTTATATTTTGTTTATAGATATCTGATTGTTCCAGCACTATATTTTGGAAAAACTTATTTCTTCACAGAATTTCATATTAACTTTTGTTGAGATCAATTGTGCATATATGCTATAGTCTAAATGTTTGCTTCCTCCCAAAATGTTTATGTTGAAACCTAATCCCCAATATGATAGTATTATGAGGTGGTGCCTTTGGGAGGTGATTAGGTAGTAAGGGCAGAGCCTTTATAAATGAGGTTAATGTACTTACAAAAGAGTTTCCAAAGAGGTCTCTTTCTCCTCTCTGCTATGTGAGGATATAGGGAGAAGACAGCTGTCTATGAACCAAGAAGTGGGTCCTTACCAGATGACAGCATCTTAGTCTTGGTTTTACCAGCCTTCAGATCTGTGAAAAATAAATTCCTGTTGTTTGTAAGCTACCAGGTCTATGGTCATTTGTTATATCATCCCAAAAGGATGAAGGTGATATATGTTTGAATTCATTTCTGGATTCTACTTTGTTCCACTGATCTATTTGTCTATCTTGATGCCAATCTCCAGATAGAAAATGTTTTTTTTTTTTTTTCCTGTTACCCTGGTGAACTAGTGGCAGGACCCAACAAAAAAAAAAATAAGTCTTTGGGAATAAAAATGTGAGGAGAATGCTAGATGAAAGGCCAAGGGAAATATGAAGGAATATAAGAAGCCATCAATTGAGAGATAAAAAAACTAAACATCCATAAAACATCATGGTTTATATTGGAAAAAAGCACTGTAACCTTACTCACACAAAAGTTAAAGGCCAGCAGTGAATGTAAAGTGAAAAGAATAAGAAGGGATTTCACACAATGTTTGAAGGTTAAACTGTGGGATGTTATAGGGCTATAATCAAAGTTTTATAATGAACATTATTAACATAATTGCTTTTAAGATTAGTGCTTCTCTGATCTAAATTCATGGGTGCTTGTACATGTATAGGTAGATTGACGTAATTTATTTAAATAATTGAAGATTACTAGTTTTGAGACTTCAAACAATACAGTCTAGGTTTTGTTATTTGTATTTTTGTCTTTGTATTTTAACTGATAAAAATTACATTGTGAAACTTCTGCTTCTAGTCAAGATGAATAGAAAGAATTAAATTTGTGCTCTTGTCTGAAACAAACTGAAAAACAAAAGATAAAATATATAAAACAATGGTTCTCAGGACCCTGTACATATGACATCAAAGGAATACTGAGAAATGGGAAATAAACACGATAAATGCAACAATTACCTCAGTTTACTGACTTGGAGCACTTTTCAGACTGTGTACAAATAGGGATAATGCAGGTAGGCATGGAGGCTCCCTTAGTTGAGAAGACAGAGCTGGGACCCCAGAATGTCCAAGGTGATTACACTTCATGGAAAGGAGTACCAGAAAGTAGAGAGCTGCCACAGAGAGAACTTCGGATAGCTGCAGGTGACTGACTCTGATGTTAAGCTAAATATGGATTAGTGCATGAGTTGAGGCAGTGGGGTTGTGGGGCAAGAGAGGGAGGGACTCTGAAAAGCCTAGTGAGAACAACCTTGGAATTTACACAAGTCCAGGAATATTGCCTATTCCTTCTACCCAAAATGAAAAACCTAATAATTGATGGGTACCAGACAGATCACTCATAAAGATTTTGTCTTAGATGTGGGCAAAATTAGCCTTAGAATAAACACCAGTCTAGTCCTGCCTAACAAAGTTTAAAAGCATGACTTGAAAGGATTAAAACTTTCCAAATAACTTAACCTTGTCCAAAAATGAAACCAAAGGATATTTACAGATAAACAAAAATATTCAACTTTCAATTAGATAAAATACTCAATGTCTGTCATCTAATAAAAAATTACCAGAAATAAAAAGAAACATATATATTTAGGAGAAAAAGAGATCATTCACACCAACTTAGAAATTACATAGATAATAAAGTTAATATATAAAAACTTTAAACATTATTATAACTCACATAATTGCCCTTTTTTTGCGAGAATAGTTAGGATCTACTCCTGGCAAATTTCAAGTGTACATTGTTATTTACTATAGTCACCGTGCTATATGTTAGATCTCCAGAATTTTATTCATCTTATATCAGAAATATTGTACCCTTTGACCAACATCTCTCTATTTCCCCCATTCCCCAGCCACAGCCTCCATCATTCTACTCTCTGCTTCTATGAGTTTTACTATTGTTTATTTATTTATTTTTTTGGATTCCACATATAAGTGAAATCATACAGTATTTTTTTTTCTGTGTGTGGCTTATTTCAGTTAGCATGTCATCCATATGCTAAGGTGTGAATTTTGATTTTGTTGATTGTTTGTTTTGCTGTGCAGATACTTTTTAGTTTGATGTCATCTGTCTATTTTTCCTTTTTTTTACCTGTGTTTGTGAGGTCATAACCAAAAAACCATTGCCGATATCATTGTCAAACAGCATCCTCCCCATGTTTTCTTCTAGAAATTTTATAGTTTCAGTTATTATATTTAAGTCTTTAATGCATTTTGAGTTGATTTTTATGTATTTTCTAAGACAAGGGTCCGATTTCAATGTTTTGCATGTAAGTATTCAATTTTCAAACACCATTTATTGAAGAGATTGTCCTTTTCTCAAGGTGCCTTTGTCACAGATTAGTCGACCATATATGTGTGGGTTTATTCTGGGCTCTATATTCTGTTCCATTGATCTATGTGTTTATTTAAATCTCTTTAAATGACCATTGAGTAGGGCTGGGACAGGGAATGTGGAATGACTGCTAGTGGGCATGAGGTTCCTCTATAAGGTGATGATAATGTTCTAAAACTGGAATAGAATGATGGCTGAGAAATTCTATAAATATACTAAAAATATTGAATTCTATACTTTAAATGGGTGAACCTTATGCTATGTAAATTATATCTCAATAAAGTTGTTAAAATATAATTTATTGTTTAAGCTGAAAATAATAACAATGTGTTTGGGGCTTATAATATATATATAGAATTAAAATTCATGACAACAATAGCACAAATACCAGAAGAAGAAAAAGAGAATAATAAAAAATGTATAATTATCTAACAGAATGTACAAAAATGGGGAAAATAAGGAAATATGAGTCAAACAGAAAGTAGCAAGAAGGGAGAATGATATAAAACCACATCAATAACCATAATAACTATTAACAGTCAAGGACTTAAATTAAAAGGCATTATTGTCAGATTGAATAAAAAAGCAAGACATAGTTATATTATGTCCATGATAATTTATTTTTAAATATACAAATAGATGAAAAGCAAAAAAAAAAAAAAAAAAATAGAAAAACAGAAGCCGTATCAAAAGAAGCTGGAATGGCTCTATTAAATCAAACTATATTTCAGAGAAAAAGATATTAAGTAGAATAAAGACAGTCATTTGATAACAATGAAATGTCTCAGTTGTCAAAAATACATAGCAATTCTAAACACTTGTAAATGTAAAAAGAGAGTGAAATTCATGAAGCAAAACTAAAAAATACTGGAATAAAAAATAGATAACCTCTTATCATCTGATATTATTAATACAAAACCATTCAGTAAATTCATTTCAGTAATGAATTAAAGAAAAAAAACCCAGAAGACAGAAAATCAGTAAGGATGTGGAAAACCTGAACAACATTATTAACCAATATCACCTAATTGAATTTCATAGACTGCCATGAAAAAACAGTAGTAGACACATTCTGTTCAAATGTTCACAGAGATTACCAAAATAAAGCATATTCTGGGCCATAAACATGTTTCATTAAATTAAAAAAAAACAATTTATACAAATGAAGTGCTTTAACAATGGAATTCAGTAAGACAATCAATAACAACAAGATATATGGAGTATACACAAACATTTGGAAAACAATACACTCCAAAGTAACACTTGGGTTAAATAATTAATAAAAAGGGTCACCAGAAAATATTTTGAACTAAGATAAAAATACAACAAAAAATATCAATATTTGTGGGACACAATTAAAGCAGTAGTCAGAGGGAAACTTCCTAAGTGAATGTCTTACAAATAAGGTCAAATCTCAAATTAAAGACCTCAGTTCTACCTTAAGAATCTAGAGGACAATCAAACAAGTAAATAAAAACAGAAAATAAGCAGAAGAAAAGAAATAATGCACATTACAATGGAAATCAATGAAATGAAAAACAACAACAAAAACAGTAAGCAAGATCACTAAAACAAAACTCAATGAGAGAATAAAATGAAAAGAATAAAATGGAAAGAACTGTTGGCAAACTCATTGTGTAAAAGAGAAAGAAGACAAAAATTACCAGTGTTAGTTGAGGGAAATAAAATTAGTATAGATTGTGCAAATATTAAAATGATGTTAAAGAAATATCATGAAAACGTCATACACATATGGATAACAAATTAAATAAAGTAATCATTCTTTGAAATAAAATGTTTAAAATCACTTATATACAATTAAATAACCTAAAAAGCCCAATATCTATTAAGGAAACCGAATATGTAGTGAAAGCCCTTCCCAAAGAGAAAACTACATGCAAAACAATTTCTCTGGTGAATTCTACCAAAAATTTAATGAAGGCATTTAAAGAACACCAATTCTATGCAAACTCTTTCAGAAAATTCAAGAGACCTGAACTTTCCAACTCATTTCATGAGGTCAGAATTTTAGTGCTACAAAAAGTAAGATAGAAACACATAAGAAAAGTAAACCAAAGGCCAATATCTCTCATAAATATGTACACGAAAAATGTTTTAAAATTTTAGCAAAACAAATTCAGCAATATACAAAAAGAATAATTTATCACTGCCAAGTGGATTCTAATCCAACGATATAAGATTGCTTAAATGAAGAGGTTTTCATCACAGGAATGTAGAATTGATTAATTGTTTGAAAAACAGTGTAATTCAGCATATTAACAGAATACAAAAATCAAAAAGAATATGTTCATCTCAATAGATACACAAAAAAGCCTTTGGTAAAATTAGCACCAATTCCTGGAAAAAAGAATTTGCCAGCAAAATAAGAATAAAAGAAACTTCATCAATCTTATAAAGGACACACGTGTGCACACACACACATACACAAATACACACAAGTCCTTCAGCTAACATCATGCTTCATGACTAAATAACAAATGCTTTTGTCCTAAAATCAGGAACAAATTAAACACTATCTACTCTTACCATTTCTATTCAACATTGTACATGAGGTTCTACCCAGCGCAATAAAGCAAGACAAACAAATACAAATCATTGAAATGTGAAGGAAAAAGTAAAATATGCAGAAAACAAAATCATCTATGAAGAAAATCTAATTGGAATCTCAATAAAAGCTACTGGAATCAATATATGAATTTATCAAAATTGCAGGATACAAAATCGATGTACAAAAAGCAACTGGATTTCTGTATATTCGCAAACAGCATTCAGAATTTTAAAAGTGGCTCAAAAATATGAAATACATGGGGAGAAATGCTATTTTTAATGCCTATATCATACAAAATACAAAACTGTAGTATTTAGAGAAAATCTAAAATTATGATATTCACCATGTTCATGGATCAGAAGAATCAATGTTATCGAATTATCACTTTATCATTTCTCCCCAAATTGATTATTTGTTTCCTTCTCCTCCTCCTCCTCCTCCTCCTCCTCCCCTCCCCCTCCTCCTTCTTCTTCTCCTTCTTCTTCCTCTTCCTCTTCTTCTTTTTCTTCTTTTTTTTTTTTTAATAGAGACAATTTCTCACTATGTTGCTCAGGCTAATCTCAAACACCTGGCTTCAAACAATCCTCTTGCCTTGATCTGCTAAAGTGTTTACAGGTGTAAGCCACCACACTCAACCTGATCTTTAAATTCAATACAATCACAATCAAAATCTCAACAGGTGATTTTTTAAAGAAATTTAAAATCTAATACTAAAATTCATAGGAAATGCAAAAAGCCTGGAAGAACCAAAGCAATTTTGAAAAAGAATAAATTTGGAAGACTGAAAATACCTTATTTACATGTACTGAAGAACTTATACTATTTGACTTTGACACCATTGCAGTTATAGAATCGTATGGCATAAAGATAGACAAATAGATCAGTGTAACTTAATAAATAGGACAGAAATAGAAACACATATGTTGATTTCTGATGATGGTACAAAGTCAATCTGGTGGAGTATTAATAGTATTTTCAATAAATCATGCTAGAACAATTGGATACTCATATGCAAAAAACAAAATAAACTGATTTTTACCTAAGGCAATATATAAAAATAACTCAAAATATATAGTTAAAAATAACTCAAATATATCATAATACTAATGTAAAACCTAAACCTATAGTGAAAAATATAGAAGGAAAATATTTTTACCTTTGGTTATGCAAAGATCTGTTAGTACAGTAGGCAAAATAATATAGTAGGCCCCCAAATATGTCCACTTCCTAATCCCTGGAACCTGTAAATATGTTACAGTTCAATGGGGAATTAACATAGCAGATAAAATAAATCAGTGGGCTGTAAAATAGAGAGATTACTCTGGATTATCTGAGAGTGCACAATGTAATCACAAAGGCCATTAAATGTGGAAAAGGGAAGCAAATGAGTCAAAGTCAGAGTGATATGATGTAAGGAAAACACCTAGCCAAGGCTGACTTTGAAGAAGGAGAAAGAAAACGGATTCTTTTTCCTAAAGACTATTATTATTTCAACCCTTTGAGACCCATATTTTACTCAGGACCTCCAGAATTACAGATGATAAATTTATTTTGTTTTAAACCACAAATTTAGTGATCATTTGTTACAGCAGTAACAGGAAACTAATACAATTAGACAAAAGCACAAACTTTAAAAAAAAATGAGAAATTAGACTCCACCGAAATTCAGAATTTCTGCTTTTTAAAAGTTAGTGTTAAGAAAATAAAGTCTAGAGCCACAGATTGGAAGAATATCTAAAAGTAAATTAGGTATCTGAGAAAAAATGTTGTATCTGGAATATATCGAGTACTCTCAAAACTCAAATATTAAAAACAAAAAAATAAAAATAATCAAGATACTTGGATAGACACTACAACGAAGAAGATCTATGAATGTAAAATGTGCTTTAAAGGCCAGGCGAGATAACATATACTTGTAATCCCAGCACTTTGGAAGACTGGGGTGGGAGGATTACTTGGGGCCAGGAGTTCCAGACCAGCTAGAGCAACATAGGGACATCCCATCTCTACAAAAAAAATTTAAAAATTAGAAAACAGATACGGCCGTGATCACCTGTAGTCTCAGTTAGTTGGGAAGCTAAGGCAGAAGGATCGTCTGAGTCCAGGAGCTTGAGGTTGCAAATAGCTATGATGATCACGATGGAACAAAACTGAACACATATTAAAATGTCTAAAATTTAAAAAGACTAACTAT
Source organism: Avahi laniger (assembly GCA_963575035.1). Taxonomy (NCBI): domain Eukaryota; kingdom Metazoa; phylum Chordata; class Mammalia; order Primates; family Indriidae; genus Avahi; species Avahi laniger. The sequence goes on from CAUYSK010081315.1 coordinate 20,353, forward strand.
TTCAAGTATTAGTAGGATGTGGAGGAACTCAGCATAAGATTTGAACAAACGCTTTTCCAAAGAAAATTTCTGGATGGCAAATACATATAATAATTTCTGTTCTTAATAATTCTTTTCTCTCTTAATTAGAGGGTTTTCAATAGGGATTCATTTTTGTTAATGTATTAGAAAAGACTGACAAAATTAGTTAAATATTTCTGTGTATTACAATTATTGGTATTAAATCTACAGATACCTCAAACAATTAGAGAAGAGAGAAAAAAAGAACTTTAAAATTGTAGTTGAACATTTATTAAACATCTCAAATATTTAATATTTGTTTTGTATAAAATATTATACTTGAATAAAATATTTCAATTTGAAAATATTTTATTCTCATTTTCAGTAAATATTAGATATTTACATTAGAATTTTGAAAATTAAATTATGGATTAATGATATGTACAGATATTTAATACAATTATAGATATATAAGTTTTAAGAACAAATTTGCTATTTTACTTCAAAATTGTTATTGCTTTTGTAGCATTTGCATTTCTCAAAGAAATATATTTTTTCAATAATTTTTAGAATGATAAAAATAGACATGAACACTCCTCACAGATTGCAAAATAAACAAATAAATATAAACAAATTTAAATCAGACTACATATTACAGTTCTTAAAAATACTAAACTTTGAGCGATTCAAGCTTGGTTACTTGATCTTTATTACAATTACCATTATTAAGATGAATCACTTTTTCCCTTATTCTGTTGTCCAAGAACTGCCTAATTTAGCAGACCCCCCAAACGTTTAATGAGAAACTCTTAATTTACTCAGCAATTGCACATCAGCCTCTTGCTCCAAAACTGCTTCTTCCTGAGTTTATTTTTTCTAAAAATAGCAATCACACAAGCAGAAAATCTTCTCTACTTTTATTCTTCTCTTTACTTTTAAGCATTCTCTAACAATAACTTGACAAGTCCTGCTGATTTTATTCTTTCTATTCCATAGTCACTGCTATCATAATATTCCCCTCTAACAACACACTATGAAATATAATCAGGTACATATTAACGAATTCCTGTTTTAATGTGTGAATCTTTCAATGATTCATCTATATTAATGTGAGTCTCACATTTAGGACGCTCTGCAGTATGGCATCTACCTATCTTTGCAGTTTTTATTCCCACAGTTTCCCCTGAGAAGCACCTCATGTCCAGCCAAGTATATATGTCTTTGGCTAGTGAAGATGTAGGTCCATATCCATCAAATCTTCTCTACAAACTTCCTTCTCTTTTCTGTTGCCAATGTTTCTCAAAGGAAATCCATATAAGAATAGTCTGAAATATCAGTCATCATCAATTATCCATTTCTACTTCAAATTTTTGTATGGTTTTGTATGTTTGTAGTATAACTGGTTGCTCCAGACCAGTCATTGCACAAGTGAAGAGATAATTCAAAAGAAATGGAAACCCTTTAGCAGAAGCAGCCAGGAGAAGCAAGCCTACCTCCTCCCAGGTCCAGCTTTTTTCCTCCCTGTCTCATACCCCAAAATGATGATCAGAGATACTGGAAGAGATGCTTGATGAGTTACAACTTCTTTACATCCTAAAGCCAACTGAGGTTTTAAACCCAAACAAGCAAAGTATACCTTCTTAAAAATATATTTTTAATTTTTTTTTCACTGAACTATATGACAAAATGTTCACTTATTTTTAAAATTCTTCATAAAAACAAGATTAATGCTTTTAACACCACCTGAAGAATGGACATATTTGAAACTCAGACTTGGCGGGGGGCAAGGGCAACATACATAACCTAAACATCTGTACCCCCATAATATGCTGAAATAAAAAAAAAACAAAATTAATGCTTTTAGACTGATTAACCTGGTGCGTGTTTCATAATTTTATTTTTTCACTTAATGTCACAAAAAATTTCCCTTATGTTTAAAATTTTTCATAAACAAAAGTTTAAAATTTGTATAATAATCCATCTTACATAAATAGCCTTCATTGATGGAAATGCAGAATGTTTCTAAAGCCTCAATATAATGATTATTCTGAATAATATCTTGGAGGCATAATGTTTTTATTATATTTTTCCTTATTTCATTAGGATAAGACGCTAGAAATCAAATTAATGAATAATGAAATGTAAATAATTTTAAGACAGAGAAATCTACCAGAATGTTCATTTAAGTAATCTACTGACTTGAGAAATAACTGCTCCTATTCTGGAAAATTTACATCGGTCATGCCGTCAAATCATTCTAATATAATTATATGTGCATTTTCTCTGTGTTTCTCTGAGATAACAGATAAGTATCCTTTTTTAAACAAATTCCTTGAAAGTCTTTCTACCTCACCAGAAACTATTACAGAAAGGATAGAGAAGAGACCCATCCATGAGACAAAACTATGGTTTTTGACCATTAACAATTTTACCAGTGATTGTTAATAAAAACCCAAACCTGATTTCTAACACATTAAAAACAAAAGCCCACTTTTTTCTTAAATTGTTCTAGGTTTTCAGACATTGTCACATTGTATTTATCATTTAAGTACATTAAAATAACACCAGTGTAATCAGGAGTAAATTTTATGGCTCTTAATTTAAAAACAAACAAAAGAAATAATTCTTTGAGTAGCTAAAATTATAATAGTACTGTTGAATATAAAGTATACTGCTGCAACATACAATGACTTCTATAGCACAAAAGCAATAAAAATTCCTGTATTGATACTGAGTATCAAAAGTTTATGTGAAAAACTAGTCTGGCAGGCAAGATTTTACCAAGTGATCACCTGAAATGTAGGGGGCAGAATATTACAGAGTATTCTTTTTGGAGATAGGAGTCAACAAGTTGTAGATGGTAGTCAAATTTAAGATGGGGAAGAGTGGAATAAAGCAAAATGCACAGCTAGTTACAAAAGAAGATGGCACCAAACAAGAACTTTAAATAACACCAGTTAAGGGAGTCAGCAATATAATAGCAACAAGAGAGACAAAAGATATTAGAAAGAAAACCCAAATAATATAGTGGAAATGGTTGGTTATCTACGCGTAATTCATTTTTCCTTTCTAGCGGAGTTGTGCCTTCTGTCTTAGTAATTATCTCTCCTCCCCATAAAACCCTGTGTCTTTAGGACAATCTATCCCAAATACAATCTCCAGGACCTCGTTTTGATTCTAATGAGTTATTTCCTTCTTTGACTTTGCATTGGAATCACCTGAAAATTAAAAAAAAAAAAAAGATAGCAATGCCCAGAGGTCATCCCAGAGATTATGTCTAAATTGGACATTCTATATTTTTAATCCCTCCTTCCTCAGGAGCTCTTAAAAATACGAGTATACTCCTTCTTGCCCGATCCAGAAATGGTCCATTTTAACTTTTAAACTAGTCTACAAAATTTTTTTATTACATGCAAGCAAAAGCATCCTTAATGAAACAAAAAAAAGTACGAAATTTAATAAAGTATTCAACAATGTAAAGTGCTAATCTCAAGAAACTTAAAGTTAAAATATGTTTGGTGGCTGCAGTGATAACAGATCCAGGGAGTAGTTTCAATAGAAACTGGATGTTGATGAGTTGAAAACTGTACCAGTTCTAGTGCTATTCTTTGAATATTTCCACCTTTCATTCTCACAGGATCATGGTTGGATTGTACTTACTCATCCCACTGTGGTCAGATGAAGCCATATGACTAGTTTGGGCCAATGAGTTGTGACAATTAGTCACACATATCTATCTCTTCAAGGCTCAATGTTTATTCATTTAATAAATTTATTGTGAAATATTTATTGTAACCGCTAAAGCTTCTTCCCTCTGCCAAAGCCACAAACAAATTTCATGGAATGCTTCTTCCACTGGGTAAGTCCAGGAGTGCGGACACCTGCATAATGGACAAATGGACCTTTCTTACTGCAAGCCTTTGAGGTTTTGGAATGTATTGCCACAGAATAGCCTAGCCTATTCTGATAGTATGCAAATTGATATAAATGGAGGGTGAATTCATGTTTACAGAATAAAGAAGGGCTACATCATGTTGTAGTAATGATGTTAACTCAGCAGCTTTAAAAAACAAAGTTTCATTTTTTTCTGATGCCACCTGTCCATCATGTCTTAACTGTGGGCTCTGCTACACATTTCCCACACTCTAGGCCTCGGGACAACAAAGCAGTCACTATTTGGAATATTGCCAGTTTGCCAGAATGGAGGAAAATAGTAGGTGATATATCACACATGAGCTGGGCTCCCTAAGCTTGGTATGACACATAGTAATTCCACACTTTTTTTTTTAGTTTAAGTTCCTCATAAGTAGCCTTTAAGCTGACAGTTTATGTGAATGTGATATCAATAGTGAATGAGTACATAAAAACCAGTAGGAACATGGAGAAGTGGAACTAAAACAAAATTTTAAAAAGAAAGCCAAGTAGAATTACAATATAAAGTAAAGTTCCCTAAAGGGTAATTCCGGCTCCACCATCAAGGCAACTCTGGAGACTGGGCAAGTAAAATCTGAAAGCTGTCCTGAAACGGGACACAAAACCTGTATTACTCTATTCCATTACATGTCAGATATGTTTTTAGGATTTCCAATGTGGCAATGTAAAATTCTCACCTTTTTAAACTCCAGGGGCCCAAAAAGAGACACGGGTCTGGATTTTGGCAAAGAAAACACATGAGACTTAGTGCAGTCAAAGAGCAAAGACATCCTAGGGATAAGGACGTACGTGCACTGACAGCTCTGATGTGCATTTCAATGAGAGGATGAAGACGCTGAAGTTTAAGGAGGTGAGCAAGTGCAATGTACCATGGGAGAAGGAGGAAGAACTCACAATAATTGGTGAACAACACTAATGACAATCACAATCAAATGGGAAATAAAATAAAAAGATTTAGAATTCAACCTTTCTTAGGAAAACATTATGGGACAGCTAACTGCTTTCAAGAATGAGTGGAAGGAAGAAGAAGAGGGGATAGAAGGAGAAAAAAGAAGAAAGGGGAAAGATAAGAAAGCATATGTTGAAGGAGCATTTTTTAAAAAACTAAAAATCTTTCAGAATATGTAAATGCTGACATACAGTTTTTAAAAGTCACTGTGGAAAGTGAATTTGAAGGTGTGGATAAAAAGAGTTAATAGATGAGACTAAATCTTTCAGGAAATACAAGAAAATGAAATCAATCATACAGGTGAAAATTTTATTTTCAACAAGATGGTGAAAAAACATTCACTTATGTAGGGAAAATAAATAGTAGTAAGACTAACTAAGTGGGCATGCAAATGAAACTGCAAACATAGGGCCAAGAAAGTAAGGAAGATCTTCAGTTTTGTCTTTGCTTTTCTCTCTGGAATAAAATTGTCAAGTAATCTTCTGAATGAGTAGAAAGAGAAAACCTGGGAGTAAAGGTGAGTTTAGGGAAAACACTGAGAAGAGTGTACAAGATATCCCTAGGTTTGTGATGAGGAGTACAGGACAATATTGAGGGCCAAATGAAGATCCAGATCATGAGTTTAGAGTGAAATTGACTTACAAGCTTCTGCCCTACATTGAGCACATTTGTGCTGCTGTGGAGCAGTGTGTTACAGGGCAGTGACACAACATTGCAAAAGAATAAATGGCTTTGGCTCTCTCTCTCTTTGTCCTTCTTCTTCTTGTCTGCCCGTGCTGCGACAATGGGTCCGGTCGTCATCCGTGGTGTACGTACCATGCTCTGTAAATCTATATCTTGCTCTTGCCCTATAATCCTATCTTTCTCTCCTCAATAAACCTCATTTTCGTGCTTTAACTTTGGCATATCTGGTCATTCTTCGACCGTGGGCACGTTAAGAAACCACGGTCTCAGACTAAGACATGACACCTTCTCTTTCTTTGGGATGCCACACCGTCTCTGCTCTCTTCCCCCTACCCTTCTCTCTTTCTCTCTTTTTCTCTCTTTCTCTCTCCCTCTCTCATTCTCTCTGTCCTTCTAAAAGATAAAATAAAGTTTACTTATATATCTTAAAAAAAAATAAATGGATTTGTGCTTTTGTTCAGAGAGTGATAAAAGCGAGTTATCGTGTGGCATCCTCTTGTTAGGAAATAAAGGAAGCCAGGGGAGACCTGAAAGAGAGAGTATAGGAAGTTAAGGGCTTGATGAGAACAAAGATCAGCCAGAATAGAACTAATGAAATAAAAAACTTCTAAGGAAAGAAATTGTATACATGTACAGAATTGAACTTCTGAATTTCAAGAATTCTGTCATTCAGAACAATGAAATTTCAGGTGTGGCATTAAATTGTTATCAAGAAATTATGACATGAGGGTAGGATGTTGAATATTTTATTCACATGTAGAAATTGGTTTGGATGGTAAGGTGACCAAGAGATCAGATATAACGTTGTTGTAATTTGGGAGCATAATATTATATAGCACAAAATGCAAAGTTAGTTGTTAAAACATCCCAGCCAGAGTCCTAATCTCTAGAACTTAATATCTAAAACTATAAATTGTAATTAATACTATTTCTCCTACCTACTTAGCTAGTTATTCATTATTAATAATGAATGTGATCTCTTATTTAATATGTAAAGTTCTTGGCAAATATTATGTTGCCCATCAAGATTGAACGTTTAAAATCTCACATAATGGCAAACATAGTGCAGCACATCAGAGCTGCTTAATGTGTGGTAAATTGAATTGAGTCAATATTTGAAAATGCCAGATATCTTTGTTCTTCCTCAAATGCAGTGTGATTAGGGAAAAAGAGGTAGCTGGCCTCAAACCATATAGTATTGATCAATGTTCTTCTTAGATAAACAAGTATAATTTGATGTAAGTTACTATCTATCTTTGTCTAAAAAATACAATTGAATAGTCAGCAGGAAAACCAAATTGCCACTCCACTTAAGAGATAAGATTCAGCAGGGAATGGTATTGTTACATTAAACACCCTGAAGTGAACTGATGTGATTATAATGTGGTTTCTTTAAATAAACCAATTATATTATGCACAGGTAATAAATTAGTATCAATATTAGCATAAAAAGCTAAACTTTGCATTTTCTGTTTTCTATATGTAAACATTTAAATAATTCTCCTTAAACATGAACATTCTTATGTTACTGCTCTACAGTTCACTAAGCCAGAAATATTTCATTCTTCATTGAATTATTATTTCTTCCATTTATGTATTTATTTTTCCTTCACTTATGTAAAAATATTTACCAATTAGGGCTGTATGTGGAATTTAAATATGATACATACTATACATGTGGTAATATGCATTATAATAGTTTTGTTAAAAGAAGTCATATTATAACCACGTTAACTCACTGTTAGAATGTTAGGGAGGAGGAGGGATACTATTATGATAGTATGATAGTTCAATAGCAGAACCTGCCATGTCTTAATATTTAAAAGTAGATGTCCTCAAGGAGTTTATAATCTGATAGAGGAAAAACATATTCAGAACAATAACTCAAATGTCAGGAAAAAAGTGTTTTAAGCTCCACAGAGAAATAAAACTGGATTGTACACGAGATTTAAGAAAGGAGAAATAGCATTTCCTTGAAAGAATAAACAAAAATTTCCTGGAGAAGATAATATTTTAAACAAATCAGGAAGCACAAGCAGAATTCTACAACCAGAAATAAGAAGAATTGTCAAGAGCGGAAGAGTACCCAGTTAAGATAGTCCTGAGTAAGTTCAGATAGTAACGGGCATCACCTTTTAAATTATTTCTAATTGAAATAAAATAGAAGCATTTTACACAATCTCTCTATGAATATATATGCATACACAATTTTCAATTAATTGTTTGAGAAATATTCACTGAACATTAACCCTGTTCCATGCATAATGAAGGGAGCTCAGAGTAATTTGATCTAGTATATTGTGGCAAAAAAGAGAAAAAAAAAATCTGATAATAATCTATTTAGAGTTACAACCGACAGGCTTTGCCGATGGACTAGAACAGTGTAAGTGAAAAAGTGTAGTTAAGAATAACTGCAACATTTGGGCTACACCAACTGAATGGATGGTGCTGCCATTTACTAAGAAGGAGAACAGAAATTAAGAATTTGCAGGCCTGTTAGTCCAAAGATGCCTGTGAACCATTTCTTCTCTAAAATGCTTTAATAAATATCTTTCTGCCTAGAATTTTTCTGTATTTAGGGAGTTGTAGACTTGAATGAGTCTATCTGTTTACCTTGGAGGAACTGGGAACTGAAGGAGGCTAGTTCTTGCATTTCTCTGACTGACCATTCCAACAGTCCATCTCTCTCCAGTCTCTGCCATTCCTACATTAGCAATGTGTCAGCAAACACCTTTTCTTAGCATATAGTCGGCCACATAAAATGATATTGGCTAACCTTCTTAAAAAATCTCCCCCCTCAGCTTTGAGTAGCAAGGTCAGCCATGGGCTTCCCTTCCTTATACTTCCATAGGAAGTGATATCCTCCTTCACAAAAGTCTTCTTGACAAAGGATGACTTCCTTTCTCTCCTTAATTATCAAGCCAATTTGGCTACTGTCCAAAGATGGGGGAAACTTCTACTCATATTTTAAAAAATCAGCCTTGAGAAAGTTAACTGTATTTTGCACACACGAAGTTTTCTATATTGTAAAGATTGCATTATTCAGTAATCTCTAAGAGCAAGAAAATATTTATTATTGTTTTATAAAAAAGTAAATAATTTTAAATAGATAGCTATTTAAAATTTGGCATCATTAATCATTATTTACTAATTAAAAAAAATAAACTTAGTCTATAAAATAAGAAAGCTGTTACTTACTCCTCCATTAAGGGTCACTAGAATTCACTGTTGCAACCATAACTGTGGTTTTGGCCTTCAGTTTCATGATTCTTTTTCACATCTAGAGTTGATTATTATCTTGGGTTATAATATATCATTTTGTGACGTACTTAACACAACCTCCCACAACGCCCCCCCAGAAAAACCACTAAAACAATAACAACGAAATCCTACCACTGGTTTGATTAAAGAATCCCAACTTAGTGAAATTTTATTTTTCCAGTAACTACTATCAAGTGGGCTCTTTAGAATCATCCTTTCTCATGGGTTACGACTTCCTCTTAATAATATATATTAATTTAGTTTCATAAATTTTCAGTCATAATGAAAAGATAGGATTTACTCCTAATAGTAATAGAAAATTATTGATGAGTGTCAAGCTAAGCAAAGACATGATGTATTTAGTGTATTAGGAAAACTACTCTGAAGTAAACATAGTAAAAAGATAGTCCTGGAGATATGGAAAAATATTAGTTAAGAGATTTTCTTTAAGTTACCAAAGGAAAAAATTTTGTTATCTGCATTAAGAATTTGATAGAGAAAGTGGTTAATGTGAAAATTTTAAGATATAATTAGGAATTAGTATCAATAGGAATTGAAGACCAACTGGTTGTGCAAAGTAAAGGGAAGAGGGATACACGGATGAAGCCAGGTTTCTAACTTTAACAGCTGGGTGGATGTTAATGATATTCTTTAAGATTGGATATTCACAAAGGAAAGCAAGGAAGAAAATGGTGTCAGTTTTAATCATGTTGTCCCTGAGCTAGCAGTGATGTTTGGTATCGAGAATCAAAAATAAAATCCTAAGCCCTCTAGCCAACTAAACAGACCTCTACTTGCCTAAGGGAGCCCCAGAGAAACCTTAAAAACTGAGTTCCCAGCCATGATGGGAGGGGAGGTTAGCCAAGCCTCATTATAGCCCCTTCCTTTTGCAGTTTAAACACAACAACTGAGGGCCATTAATGTTAAAATAAAGGTCATAAGACTTACAGAACAGACTCTTTGTGGCAATAAGATACCAAATTCTTTTCTTTTCTTTTTTTTTATGTCTGCATATTATGAGGGTACAAATATTTAGGTTACGTTGCCCTTGCCCCACCCCCCCCCAAAGCTTCAAGCATGTCCATCCCCCAGATGGTGCTCATCGCACTCATTATGTATGTATATACCCATCCCTCCTCCCCCCTCCCATCTGCCCTTCGCCTGATAAATGTTATTCCTGTATGTGCACTTAGGTGTTGATCAGTGAAACGAATTTGCTGGTGAGTACATGTGGTGTTTATTTTTCCATTCTTGGGATACTTCACTTAGTAGAATGAGTTCCAACTCTATCCAGGAAAATACAAGAGGTGCTATATCACCATTGTTTCTTATAGCTGAATAGTAGTTCATGGTATACTAAATTATGAGCAGGACCTAAGATCATGCCAGACAAGGATTAAGTCATGCACCCCTACAGTTAAAGAACAGACTATGTTCCAACCATCACAGGCATTTCTTTTTTTTCTAGCAGCTAAACAAGCACTGGCCTTGAGAAAAACAATATTAAAACAATTGCAGCTCATGCTCCACGAGACTAACTGACTGCTAACCCTCCCCCCCATCTCCCTTTTCCACAAGTCACAACTAAGGCTTTGATTGGAAAAGAGACTGATTTTAGTAACTTTTCTCTGGTAGAAAGATGAAGGAATGGCTTTGGCCAGTTTATCAAGGCTGTTCCCTTGAGTGCTTTTGTGTCCCTGCTTCACATTTTAACATATGAATCGTCATACATTTAAATGTTAAGTTTCCAGCCCAAAGTGAAAATGGGACAAACATAACATGCATGTTTGCTTACCATATGTGTGTGACCGCCTTTAAAGAATATTTATAGTTTCTCTTGTAATCTGTTGAATATGCATGTTTGGCCAACCCATTCAGCATAAATTCCTGTCTCACCCTTTCCTCTCCCAGGTGCCTGACTTTCAATCTCTGCTGGAGGCTTCCCAGCCTATCAGGGTGGCCACCTTGCAGGTTTTAAGCCTTCATAGAAACAAAGGTCTTCTCTGTAATTGTATACATCTCATGATTTTTAAATTGACAGTATTCAGTTAGACATGTGAGTCTGAAGCTCATTAAAAAGTGATGTTTGGCTATCTAGATGATGGAATCATCAGAAGTGATGGGAATTGAGTCATGAGAGGATATGTAAAAACCCTGAATTATTATAATATGTGAAAGAAGAAAAAGGATTCTATGAGATACTTAATAAAATGTAGCAAGGTAATAAGAAATCATACATCCAGGGTGTATGATTTATGGAAGTTTTGTTAAGAGTAAGTACAACGTCTATGGAATGTAATAGGGAGATACCTCAAAGAACTCAAAGTAAAACTACCATTTGATCCAGCAATCCCACTACTAGACATCTACCCTAGGAAAAAAAAGACATTATATAAAGAAGACATCTGCATTCCAATGTTTCTACCAGCACAGTTCACAATTGCAAAGATGTGGAACACAACCCACAAAGATTTGGAAACAACACAAGTGTCCATCAATACATGGGTGGATTAATAAAATGTGGTATATGTATACCACGGAGTACTACTCAACCACAAAAAACAAAGATGAAGTATAATTAACACCCCTTGTATTATCCGGATGATGCTGGAGCCCATTCTCGGAAGAGAATGAAGTATCACAAGAATGGAAAAACAAGCACCACATGTACTCACCATCAAATTAGTACTAATTGATCAATACTTATGTGCACATGTCTGGAAGTAACATTCACTGGGTGTTGGGCAGGAAGGAAGGGGTGGGTATATTTACACCTAACGGGTGAGGTGTGTGCACTTTCTGGGGGATGGGCACATGGATGGCTCTGACTCGGGCAGTGTGAAGGCAGTATCTGTAACCTAAATGTTTGTGCTCCTGTAATATTCTGTAATGAAAAAATAAAAAATTCAAAAAAGTATTTCAAGAAAGAAGGATACAATGTCAAATGATCCAGGGAATTTATAAAATAAAAACTAAAAGTGTCCATTGCGTTTCTCAAAAATAAAGATGTTTGTGATATCACAGTACTAGTTTCATGAGAAAAAGAATAAGAAGAGAGGACAGATAACGGTGAATTGTGGCATGAATAGCGGTGAAATAGGGACACAAAGAAAATCAACATTTTGAAGAAATTTGGAGAGGGCTAGAATAGAGGCTGGAGGGAAAGGTGAGAACAAAAAATGTGTAAATATCAGAGATTTGAGCATATTTAAATGTTTATGAAAGGGATACATAGAAAGAGAAGTTGAAGATATAGAAGACAGATCAGTAATAGATAGAATATGGTCCCTTTGGATAAAAAGGTAATAAATTTTGGTGGCTTGCTGGAAGAATTACCATTAGAGTCAGCAAATTAATTTCTGTTACATTGTAGTGGAGAGAAAAAACAAAATGAGAGTAATTACAGGTAATTTTTTTGGTTTGGCAGTTGAATTTGGGGGGAGTCCATCTAACAATCCTAGACCTAAGTGAGCAGTTGATGAAGTCATCTCCAGATGGTAACCAATGGTCACAGTAGAACTGAAGATTTAAGAGAAGTGAGAAATATATTTAACTACCTTTCTGAAGAAAAGGAGAAAAGAGCTGACAAACACAGAGGAATTTCCAGTCTGCATTGCAGACACTAACAGGGGTAGACAGCATGGATTTATAAAGGAAACAATATTACAGTTGATTAGTGTTTTTCTTTTTTCCTCTTTTTTCTTTTTTTCCCTTGAAATGAAATAAAATATAGTGTATTTAATGGTTTGTTAGCCAATTAAATTGATTTAGTGTTGGAGATTGGTCAGGTAGTACTTCAAAAAGACAACAAGGGATGCAGATATTTTTCAGTGTTATGGAATTGGACATAAGGAATTGGAGATAGTGTTTTGTTTGATAAAACAATAAAAATGTCATGTTATTGCACATGGTAGTGTTAATTTTATAAATATAAAATGTTTATATAAATATAAAATGATAGCCAAATTACATATATTGTGATCTACTTTTGTTTTCTTGATTTGAGGATATTTAAATATTTAAAATATCAATGTATTTACCTTTTGTCTTTTTTTTTTTTTTTTTTTTTTTAGACAGAGTCTCAATCTTTTTGCCTGGGCTAGATTGAGTGCCATGGGGTCAGCCAAGCAAACAGCAACCTCACACTCCTGGGCTCAAGCAATCCTTCTGCCTCAGCTTCCCGCATGCACCACCATGCCTGGCTAATTTTTTCTATATACATATATTTTTAGTTGTCCAGATCATTTCTTTCTATATTTTAGTAGAGACGGGGTCTCGCTCTTGCTCAGGCTGGTCTAGAACTCCTGACCTTGAGCGATCCACCCGCCTCGGCCTCCCAGAGTGCTAGGATTACAGGCATGAGCCACCGTGCCCGTTCTCTTGTGTACTTCTTGACTCCTGTTTTTCCATGCTTGCTGGCTCACTGTCTAGGCAATACTCTACTTGTAGCTACCCTCACCTACTGGATTTTTTTTTTTTTTTTTTTTTTAGACAGAGTCTCACTCTTTTTGCCTGGGCTAGAGTGAGTGCCGTGGCGTCAGCCTAGCTCACAGCAACCTCACACTCCTGGGCTCAAGCGATTCTTCTGCCTCAGCCTCCCGAGTAGCTGGGACTACAGGCATGCACCACCATGCCCGGCTAATTTTTTCTATGTATTTTTAGGTGTTCAATTAATTTCTTTCTATTTTTGGTAAAGACAGGGTCTCGCTTTTGCTCAGGCTGGTCTCAAACTCCTGAGCTCAAACAATCCGCCCGCCTCGGCCTCCTAGAGTGCTAGGATTACAGGCGTGAGCCACCGCGCCCGGCCCAATGGTCATTTAATTTTAATAATAATCTTTTAAATGAATACTAGTCACACAGCAGAGCACAAGTATTTTGAGTATATAGCATGTGGGCTGTTCACAAATGGAATACATCTATGCAACCAGCACCTGTTCACAAATGGAATACACCTATGCAACCAGCACCTGGCTCAAGGAGGGGGAACATAACCAGCTCCCCATCACCCCGCTCTACCTGATGCCTCCTTCCAGTGACTGCCCCTCCCCACTGAAAGTAATCACTCTCCTAACTTCTAAGAGTATTTGCCTGTTTTTGTACTTTCTGTAATTGGAATCATAAATGGAGTCATACAGTATATATTCCTTGGCTTCTTTTACTTTCGCCCCCAGAATGTCCATGAGGTTCATCCATGGCTGATGTCTTTCCATCAGCCTTAAGTTTGTGAGAGCTATCTGTTTTATTGAGCATAGCTGTAGTTTGTTCATTCTCATCACTGAATCGTTTCCCCATGTGTGAATATGCCACAAGGAAATAAATACCATTCAATCACTGATGGGCTTTGGGCAGTTTCCCAATTGAGGCTGTTTTGAACAGTGTCACAATGAGTATTCTAGCACATGTCTTCTGGTGTACACAGTTCTGTTGGGTACACACGGTAGTCCTCTCTTATCCACAGGGATTCGTTCCAAGGCCCGCAGTGGATGCTTGAAACCTCAGATAGTACTAACCTGGTTGCTGTCAGTCAGAACACATTCCTGTTCATGTCTTCCCATCACAAATTTTATGCCTTTTCCATCTTAACTCAGCACTTATCACACACTATGGAAGTAACTTTTGCAGTGTGAGGTGCAACAGCAAAACTAGCATGAATTTCTTTTTTCTTTATCACAATTTCACAGATAGATAATTCATTCTTACCATAGATCTTAGCAACCTCAGCATACAACTTTTTTTATTTCCTTATGAGGTCAAGAACTTTCACCTTTTCACATAAAGGAAGCACTTTATGGCTTCTCTTTGGCATGTCCAAATTATCAGTACCACTACCCTTGTGCTCTGGGGCCTTATTTATATCTTTTTTATTTTCCCTTTTTATTCTTTAAATTTGTCTCAGTTTGTATCTCTAGGTTTTTTTAATTTTAAAATATTAAGGGGATACAAAAGTTTTTGTTACCTGGATACCTTTTATAATGCCCAAGTCAGGATTTTTTGTGTGTCCATCACCCAATAGTGTTCAGTGTACCTGATAGGAAGGTTTTCACCCCTCCCTTCTTTGCCCCTCCCCTCTTCTTGACTGCTAATGACCTTTACATATTTTTGTGCCCATGTGTGCCCATCGATTAGTTCCCAGTTGTTAGACAGTGCATATGGTGTTTGTTTTTCCATTCCTGAGATATTTTACTTACTATAATAGTCTCCAGTTCCATCCAAGTTACTTCAAAAGACATTATTTCATTCCTTTTTATGGCTGAGTAGTACTCTGTGGGGCACGCGTGTGCGTGTGTGTGTGTGTGTGTGTGTGTGTATAACATTTTGTCAATCCACTCATGAATCTGATGGGCACTTAGGTTAATTCCATGTCTTTGCAATTGTGAATTGAGCTGCAACAAACATCTGAGTGCAGATGTCTTTTTGAAAAAATGATTTCTTTTCCTTTGGGTAGATACCCAGTAGTGGGATTGCTGGGTCCAATGGTAAGTCTACATTTATTTCTTTGAGGAATCTCTATACTGTTTTCCATAGAGGTTGCACTAATTTGCAGTCCCAGCAACAGTATATAAGCATTCCTTTCTCTTTGCTTACACGCCATCATCTATTTTTTTTTTTTTTTTTTTTACTTTTTACTAATCGCCATTCTGACAGGGATAAGGTGATATCTCACTGTCGTTTCAATTTGCATTTCCCTGATGATTGATGATGGTGAGTATTTCTTCATATGTTTGTTGGCTGTTTGTCTATCTTCTATGTACTAAGAACAGTCAAGCTGAGAGTCATATCAAAGATTAAAATAGTAACAAAGAAACTTAGGAATATACTTAACCAAGGCGGTGAGAGATCTCTACAAGGAGAACTATGAAACACTTATGAAAGAAATCTCAGATGACACAAACAAATGGAAAAACATCACATGCTCATGGATGGATAGAATCAACATTGTTAAAATGTCCATATTGCCCAAAATGATTTACAGATTCAACACAATCCCCATAAAAATATGAATGTCATATTTCACAGATCTAAGAAAAAATAACTCTATACTTCATTTGGAAGCAAAAAAGATCCTCCTGAATAGCCAAAGAAATCTTAAGCAAAAAGAATAAAACTGGAAGCATCACATTACCAGACTTAAAAGTATACTACAAGGCTACAGTAACCAAAACAGCATAGTACTGGTATAAAAGTCGGGACATAGACCAATGGAACAGAATAGAGACCACAGATATAAAATCATTTACCTACAACCAACTGATATTTGACAAAGCAGACAACAACATATACTGGGGAAGGGAAGCCCTATTCAATAAATGGTGCTGGGAAAATTGGATAGCCACATGCAGAAGAATGAAACAAGACCCCTATCACTCACCATATACAAAAATTAATTCAAGATGGATAAACAAATTAAACTTAAGGCATAAAACCATAAAAACTGCAGAAAAAAATGTAAGAGAAACTCTTTTAGACATCAGTCTAGGCAAAGAATAATTGCTAAGATCCTAAAGGCAAATACAACAACAACAAAAGTAAATAAATGGGACTTGATTGAATTAAAAAGCTTCAGAACACCAAAGGAAATAATCAACAAACAGACAACCTACAGAATGGGAAGAAATATTCACAAATTATATATAAGATAAAGGGCTAATATCCAGAATCTACAAATAACTCAAACAAATCAGCAAGAAAAAAACAAACAACCCCATTAAAAAGTATGCAAAAAACATGAACAGAAGTTTTTCAAAAGAGGTATAGTTTTCATGCAGTAAAATTCACCCATTTTCAATGTAGAGTTTGATGAGTTTGGGCAGTTGTATACAGTCATGCAATTACTACCAGAATCAAAATATAGAATATTTCTCTCACTCCAAAAATTCCTTCCTACTCCTCCACAGTCAATATTCTCCTTTCATCCCTGGCTTGAGGCAACACCTGATCCATCTATTCTTAGAATAGTTTTGTTTTTCTAAAATTTCGTATAAATGGAATTACATAGCATATATTTTTTGATTGGCTTTATTCACTTAGCATAATACTTTTGAGATATATCTATGTTGTTGTACATAATAGTAATTATTTCATTTTTATTACTGAACAGTATTCTACAGAATGGATATGACATAATTTGTTTACAGTTGGTGGACATTTGAGTTGTTTCCAATTGTTGGCTATTATGAACATTATTGCTATGAACATTTGCAAACAAATCTTTGTGTGCACATCTATTTTCATTTCTTTTGGGCAAATGTCTACAGGTGGTATATAGTTGTATCTCACTATGATTTTCATTTGCATATTCCTGATTATTAGTGAAGTTGAGTCTCTTCAGGTGATTATTGGCTATTTGTATATCTTATTTTGTGAAACATCTGGTCAAATCTTTTGCCCATTTTTAAAAACTGGATTGTTTGTATTCTGATTATTGAACTATAAGAGTTCTTTATGTATTTTAAATGCATATAGAATATTCATTTATGTATTTTAAATGTAATATATTGTCAGGCATATATTTTCTCCCAGCCTGGGGCTTGCTTTTTAATTTTCTTTTGAAGAGAGAAGTTTTAAATTTTGATTACATCCTAGGAATGTAGAGATGAGCAAGACATAGCCCTGGCTTTAAGGAACCCAGAGTGCCACGGGGATGGCAAGCAAATCAAAAATCACAGTACAGTGGGATTACACCAAGTGATCAAGGTAAGTGCAGGTGTCATGGTTTAGGAGGGACACCTAACCCAACCTGGGTGGAGGTTTCCTGCAGGAAGTAAATTTAAGTGACTTTTAAAGAACCAATAAGGTAGGGGAAGGGGAAAGACAATCTGGGTAGAGGACAGAGCATGTGCAGACACATGACTCACACAATACACTTTGACCACTCTAAGGAGATATCACTATGGTTGGAGCAAAGAGCGTGGGGGTGGGGGACAGAGGAGGGAAACTAGAGGAGGTGAGGCCCAGATCACAACAGGCTTTGGCTGTTAAGATAAAGAATTTAGTTTTATTTTTTTAGATGGCAACAGGAAGGTGCACATAAGATGCAAGGGAAAGGAACTCTTTATGTCAAAAGTTACCATAAATCTGTAGTAAATAAAACACTGTGGTATTGATGTAGGAATAGACAAACAGAAAGACAGAACATTCTAGATAGCCAGAAACATGTCCACGCATAATCATAACTTGGCATATGACAGAAGTGGTATCATAGGGCAGTTGGTAAAGAACATGCTATTTAATTGATGGGATTAGGGAAATTTGTGTGGAAAAAATTGGATTTTTACTTTACATAATCTACAGGAATGGATTCTAGATATATTGAATACCTAAACATAAGAAAAAACTTTAATATTTCTGACTCAAATTAACAAAATATCTTTATGATGCCAGAGTAGGGAAGAAATTCTTAAGCAAATAATAGTATGAAAGAGGGTTGAGATATATTTTCCATTTTCACCATTCTTGTGGGTGGAATTTTATTATGGCTTAATTTATATTTCTGTGATGAATAATAAGGTACAGCACCTTTTCTTATGCTTATCCATCATTTGAATATCCTCTTTTGTGAAGTGTCTGTTAAAGTCTTTTGCCCATTCCTCCATTAGTTTGTTAGAATTCTTTATATATTGTGGATATGAGCACTTTGTCAGCTCTATGGTTTGCAACTATCTTCTCCCACGCTGTGGGCTTTTACTCTCTTTGATGAAGGGAAGTTCTTGATCCCTGGAAATCCAATGCACCAATGTTGTTAAAGGAGAATTTAGGGTAGAGTGTGGTGACTCCCATTCCTTGATCTGGGAAGCCCAATAAGCATCTGCCATTTCCCGGGATAAGGCTTTTTTCTGGACAGTAGTTCATTCATTCAAGCGTCTCTTAAGTGTCCCCTGTGTGCCAGGCTCTCTCCCAGCTGAGCAGGATTCGATGAAACAAGACAAAGTCTCTGCCCTTATGCAGCTTACATTCCAATGGCAAGTTAGAAAAAGCCTAAGTCTGGAATCTTCAATATGAGCAATAAAATAAATCAGCAAGACTGCTGAGTGGGGTGAGCTGGGATTAGACATGATGAATGTATAAAATCAGAAAGAGGCCATGACCTTCTCCAGCAGCACTCAGAGGCCTGGGAAGAGATAAAGCTGGTAGTAGAGGGTTGGAAATTAAAATGAGGGAAAACAGCAACTCTTGGCTCGATTCTCCAGAAATATATCCTAATCTCCAGAGGTTACAGCCACAACTGTTCTGCTCAGTTTTAACACAATATAGTAATGCCCAGATTAATCCAGTGGTCAGGTTTTTGGCACAAACACAAACTGGAAAATGAAAAAGATCTTAGTGAGGCCACTAAGCTTGAGGAAAAATGGCTCTTACATTGTGTTTTCATCCTTAGCCTCTCACCCAACTTGGGTCATGTAAAATTAGATAGCAAATTAGAAGGAAGATACCTAGAGACCATCTGAAAGTAATGGCTAACAGGAAGCGAAGACAAAGTAAATAAATGCCTTGCAAAGTAAATAGAACTAAACAACACAGGAGTCGGGGGAGCACAGTCTTTAACTACTAAGGGGTGACCAGCCTAACGAGGGGGTGTGTTCAAACTCCTTAGGAACACTTCCAGACCTTAACGCGGTGCAGCCATTTTACTTGACAGAGTCAGTAAGAAGTTATATTTAGTCTTCTCCCTTTAAGAACTCAAGGATAAATGTCATCCTTTGAAGGGAAAATTCTCCCCCATCCAATGATATTTTTAAGTTGTCATAAATGAGAGGAAAAATTTTAGTTATTAGGAAAATAAACCATATAACCAGTAGTTCTTAACTTTTAAAGTCTTGGTCCCTTTTTCCAGAAAAAAAATGTCACATATTTACATGTGGACAAAATTTTCAATATAATTTCAGGACTTAATTTGATGCAATCAAATTAAATTCAAGAACTGAGGGTGGGACAAGAAGAACCAAGCCGATACGCAGCACCAGTAGCACTGTAACACCCAGAGTGTGGAGTCATCCCAGGGTTCAGACATGTTTCACATACAAATGTGGGCAAACTTTAACTTGCCTCTGGATAATGGAGAGCTACAATTGTAGCTCAAAGTGCCCACTGCAATTCTGTATGTTGCTCACTTGCCACCTTGTCACGGTCAACTACTTGGTGCATTTTGAATAAGGGTAATGGGTTGTGTTTTGCATTTGCATTTTGTGTGGTTATTGGGGGTCGAGCAGGGGTTAGTATAGGACCTTGCTGTTCAGTGGAGGTTCACAGACCACAGCCTACCCCAGTGCATGTTAAACATGCAGAATCTTGAGGGCCACCAACTCTAACAAATTAGTATCTGCATTTTAACAAGATCTCCATACACACCTTAAAGTTGGGAAACACTTAAAACCTAAAGAAAACTCTAAGTTTAAAGAGAGAGATGGTAGCTATACAGTGGGCAAAGCTAGGATCAGTCCCTGAAATCTACCTGGAATATCCTTGTCCCAGATTATCCATTCAGAGATACCATTTCGTCTCTTATGAGTAAAGGCTATGACATCTTTTTTTCCCCTGATCAGCAGCCTTAATTTTCTAAAATAGGGTTCAGATCTAGGACTAACAACAGCAAAAAAAAAAGACACTCTAGCATGGTTGCCTTAACATCTACATATTAGGTCTTTTGTGTTTTACACACTGGCAAGATCTCACACTGGTGCAATTCTAATAAACGTGGTGTTACGGTTCCCTGTCCACAAAAGATTGGAAGCAGCATATTTATAGCAGGACAAAGGGAAAGAAATAAAATATGGGGTTGGGGTGAAGTCTACAATGAGAATTGATAGTAGAAAGAATGGCTTTGACATTTTCATGGTTATTTAGTTTTATAAATCTATTCACACCTCACAAACAGTAATTCATGTCTTAGAGAACCAGTATTCAACTCTGGTTGCATATTAGAATCACCTGAGAAGTCCTCTTTTTTTTTTTCTATAAAAAGGTAATTCCCAAGCCTCAAGCTCAGAGATTCTGATCTAATTGGTCTGGGGTGGGATCCAGGCACAAGTGTTTTACTAAAGCTTCCCAGGTGAGTCTCGTAGGTTTACGGTCAGTCAGTATGGGACCCAGAGGCCTGGACACCTGAGTAGCCTCTAAGTAGGCTTTTTACAGCTTGTTGCAACCATTGACAATGATTAGTTCGGGTGACCTTGGTTACCAGGATTTTCTTTTAAGAGGAAACCCCTATATATATTAGGAGTGATTTTGACATAAATAAGATAGCCTAGGACTAAATGATACAGAAACACATATCTAAGTCCTGTGTCACTGTCACAGAAATCTAGAGAGCACTGGTGGGATGAGGCAGACACCCACCATCTCTCTCTCTGTCTCCTGACCCTCCGTAGACCAAGGCTGAGGACGCCCACAAAGCACCTGGGGTCTTGTTCCAATGCAGATTCTGACTCGGTAGGTCTGGGGAGGGCTCAAGATTCTGCAGTTCTCATGAGTTCCAGGTGATGCTATCGTAGCTGGTCCAGGGACCACACTTAGAGTAACAAGGCTCTAGGTCATGTTCATGGCCATGACTTACCCTCAACCCCTTCTGTGGAACCCACACACAAAGGATGGCTTCCTCATTCCTGAGGAGTGAATTCCACTGTGCTCAAAGCTGTAGGTTTTCCTGAACTAATGTCATGACTTTGTCTCTTCTCCTAACCATTCCCTACCCAACTAGGCAACTTCGCCGGAGGATAAGGCACTGTTGCATTAGAAATGGGCTTAGAGAGCATCTGGTTTGGCCCATTTGTTACAAAAGTGTGGCACAGAGGCTGAGTTGCTAAAGGATTTGCCAAGTTCACAGGGGACCGTGGTAAAGTCAAAACTAAATCTAAATCAGGACGTGGAAACATCAGTTGAAGATTCTGTCAAAATGATTTGTTTCCTGCAACTTTCTAGTGAAACAGCCATTTGCTTATTTTCAGGGAACTTGCTAATTAAAAGAATCTCAGGAAGGAACATAAAATTCTAAAGCTAGGCTGACTGGTGTTACAGCTCTAAGATGGGGCAGATAGCTCCCCCGTCTCTGAGACCACACACTAGCTATTGTTTCCTCTCCTATGGAGCGTCCATAAAAAAGCCTCAAGGCCTTCATAAGTTGCCCAATGAACTCCTCGGTCATCCTTATTTCATTTTCATTTTTTGGAACCCTTCCTCAATTTTCTAAATCCCACACAAGAATGATGTATACTCTTGCTCAATAAGGAGCCCTCATGCAAAATTGAAATAAATTGTTCTCTCAAACAGGGGGAGGAAGGAATCATATTCCCGGAACAGTCAGCTTACCTAGCCAAATGAATCTGATTCCTGCTCCTTTGTTTGTTTCTTTGTGACCTCTTAGAAAAGCAGAGCAAGAGTGAATGAAATTGGCAAATTCAAGCCAAGGGTATCTGTATGCCCATAGTCCCGGCTACTCGGGAAGCCGAGGATCAACTGAGCCCAAGAGTGTGAGGCCAGCCTGGGCAACATAGTGATAAAAAAAATTAAAATAAAATCAAGTTTTTAATTAAAAAGAAATTGGCGAATTCAGTGGTATTCTTGGTCCCGGGGCCATCAATGTTTCTGGGTTAGGGTTAGGGGCCATATTGGCTCCTGGGTACCCCCTTCCCTGGCCACAAAAGGCTAACCCAACGGCACTGTTTAAACTGAACTTATTATCATTTCTGACCTCAAAGCTCTGTACTGGACTGAGACTTCCCCAACAGAGCTTATTACCAAGTCCAGTCCAGAGCTTTTTCATCTTGCTGTGTGGCTATCTAGGTCTGGAGTCAGGAGCCATCCATAGGGAAATCAGCCTGAAAGCTACAAGCTTGAATATTAAATAATAACACCACTAAGGGCTGCACTGGAAAAGAAGTTTGCTGGGCTTATGGTCCCTCACTCCACCCCCAACTTTGCTTGGCTTTTATCTTTTGTGTTCCTGGTAGATCCAATTATATCTCTATTACCTTAGGCTACTTGAGCAGCTTCTTGGGAATTAGGCTGTCTGGATAGGCAGAGAGGCAGAGATACTCACCTGCAGAGTGGACCAGGTGTCCTCATCTGATCCTTCATTTCCCCTTTTGTGACATTTCAAAAGATCACAAATTATTTTCTTAGCGCCTAGTCATAGAGATGGGAAGGAACTAGAAAGTTAGGCACCAAACTGCAACCAGTGGTGATGTTTGAGCAACAAAGGGCGGAACTGGTTTTACATGTTTCTCATCGTGCTTTACTTTCCTAATTGCCTTAATGGGCATGCGTTATTGCAAAATAAAGAGAAATTGTTTTCCTTATTTGCTATAAATTAGAGAGAGATGGTTTTGATCATATAACCCTGGGTCTTTCAAATCCATTGATCTTGGGGTGGAGAGGTTTAACTACTCATTTTGAACTATGCTTTCACTAATAAATTCAAAGCCTAAAGGGAAAAACCAATGTTTTCTCACCACCACGTTTCATAATAGCTATTAGATGACCACAGCATCATCAGAGCCTGGTGTGTGAGAGAGGAAGAGGGAACGTCAAGAGCTGCACTTTGCAAAGAAATTGATTCTGACACTCAAAAAGCACAGGCTGAGGGTGATCCAGTGAACCTGGGAAAGCCCAGGCCTGATTCTGGCTCACACGGGTCTCCGGATCCCAGTAGATGTAGAGGAGGCCCAGGCTCTGGGTTGCTCGGCATTGACAGTAAGTCCGGAGCAGAGGCCCAGAGGTCCAGAGGCCCTGAGGCCCGGTCACGGGTGTGGCTTGAGCATTGCACGGTGGCTGACTTGGACAACAGGGTCCCCGCCTACGGGGAGCGGAGGGCGGCAGCGCTTCCCAACAGAAGAAAGGACCAAGGCCACGGACGGGGCACCTCTCCAGCAGTGGGGCATGCAGGACAGAGGGCAAGGTTGCTGGGGGTTTGGCGACGCGGCAGGCCTGCTGAGGCCAGGTCTGCATTCCTAGAAGCTGCCAGAGTTCCAGGCAGCAAGTCAGGCCTGGGTGCAGGACGGACTTGGGACCCTGATTGCAGCTCCGCCCACCCAGCCTTGCGCCCCGCCCCTAGCCCGCCCCATCCTGCCTCGTGCCCCGTCCTCCTCCCGCCCAGCCGCTTGGGGGCGTGCACAATCTGTCGGGCTATAAAGCCTCGGGCCCCACGCGGCCCTCTCATCAGCAAGTGGCCCTGCAAGGCTGCGGCTCTTGCTTTTTAGTCCGCCCCAGGCGCCATGGGCGAGCTCCGGCCGTGCAGGGTGCACACGACCTTGCACCCGGACCGCCTGTGGATCTGGGACAAGGCGGTGTATGTGGATGAGAACCAGCGCACCTGGCTGTCCATAATCATCGAGGTACAGCCCGCTTTGGGGCCGAGACGCAAGGGGCAGCAGGGGCCTTGCCCTCCCTGGCTGGGCCCTGGGAGCCGCAGACGTCCTAGGACAGGCAAGCCCGTGAGGAGCCTCTCCTGTCGGGTAGGGTGAGGGCGGTGGCAGGGAGGCTCAGAAGGCCTGATCTGCCCTGGGCGTCCCTACAGATGAAACCACTTTGAGCCAGGCTCTGAAGGATGAATAGGAGTTCTCCAGGTCAGGAAGGAGGGTGGGAAAACCTCAAAGGCATGTTGGACAAAGGG
>CAUYSK010081317.1:0-19152 GCA_963575035.1 Avahi laniger
AACTACCATTTGATCCAGCAATCCCACACTAAGTATCTACCCAAAGGAAAAAAAAGACATTCCATAAAAAAGACATCTGTACTCGAATGTTTATAGCAGTGCAATTCACAATTGCAAAGATGTGGAAACAACACAAGTGCCCATCAATACATGAGTGGATTAATAAAATGTGGTATATGTATACCATGGAGGTCTATTCAGCCATTAAAAAGTGTTGTACTACCTATTGTAGTACTCTGGATGGAGGTGGAGCCCATTCTTCTAAGTGAAGTATCACAAGAATGGAAAAACAAACACCACATGTACTCACCATTAAACTGATACCAATCAACACTGATGTGCACATGTGGGAAGTAACCTTCATAGGGTGCCGGGCAGGTGAGGGGGGAGGAAGGGATGGGTAAATTTACACCTGATGGGTGCGGTGCGTGCTGTCTGGGGGATGGGCATGCTTGTAGCTTTGACTTGGGTGGTGCAAAGGCAATTTATGTAACCAAAGTGTTTGCACCCCCATGATACTCTGAAATTTAAAAAAAAAAAAGTTAAATCACCAATGTCATCTCCAAACTGTGGAGAATAATTTTATTTAGGAAATAAACTAACAGAATAAGAAAAAAAATAAAGAAGCCAGTAGGGAGATGACTTTCTGGGATAAATTAAAAAAAATTTTTTTAATTGACACATAATAATTGTACATATCTATGGGGTACATAGTGATGTTGTAATAAACATATAATGATCAGATCAGGGTAATTAGCATATCTATCATCGCAAACATTTATCATTTCTTTGTGTTGGGAACATTTAATACCCTCCTTTTAGCTGTGTGAAACTATATATTATTGTTAACAATAATCACCCTACAGTGCTATAGGACACTAGAACTTGTTCCTCCCCTTTCTAGCCATAAGTTTGTGTCCTTTAACAAATCTTTCCCTATCTCTCCCTTCCCCCTACTCTTCCCAGATTTGTGTTAAATTTAAAGAGAGGCCCAGACACCAGGTAAGAAGGCCTGGGGGCTGCACGAGTGGAGCCTCACAGGAGGGCAGTACAGAGATGTGGTCACAGTTTTCTGGGGTCTGACACGCAGCTGTGCAGGTCCCAAGAGCGGATTTTGTCCGTGCTGCTGAGTGGTTAGTTTGTGAGACTAATCCTTGCTACCTGAACTGTCAAGAGCTTGCCACAGCCAACAAAGCACAATGTATTTATTGCTAACAGGTACACAATAAAGCTTCCCAGGGGCCTCCAGACTGATTTCTTCAATCTAGGTCATAATCTGCCCATTATCAAGGTGTCTGGGAGATCAAGTTCATAATGAGAATGTTGCTTGTTAATAAGGATTCAGAGCAAAAGAATTGGATAAACTTAAGGGGTGTTTCATCTGGGTATTAGAAAAGCTTTCTGAGTAAAATGGGCTTTCTAGGTGATCTGAACACAAGGAACCCCCAGAAAAAGTGTCTCTCTGCTCTGGAAAGTGTTAGATAATCAGCCTCCCCCTTCCTAAATAAATGCAAGTCACCTACCTACCGCACCTCCACACACCCCGTCCACCAGTTCCGCCTTCAATGGAGCACTACTTTCACTCTTTGTTGTACACTCAGCCACTTGTCAGTTCCAATCTTTTCAGCTCCCTGGTACCAGCTCTCAGCGAGGGTTACTGATGGCTACTCTCTTCAGTCACACTTTGGTTCTTATTAGTTGCTCAGGTGGGATGATTTGCAAGCTCCGGGGACACTTTAACATGAGTGTGGCAAGTTCCCACAGCCTGCCTGGAGGCTGGAAGATGCCTCCCGTAGCCTCGTTCTGCACCAGTTATTCCCTTCCTCTGTGCAATGCGTTGGTGATGTGTTTTTATTTATCTGCCTCCACACACTCTCACCTTCCTGAAGGAAGAGGCGATGAACTGCCCCGCCTTTCCCACAAGAAAGTAATTTTTCACCTTAGGTGGGCCATCTGCTTCTCCAAACAACTCTGCTTTCACTTGAACTGAATACATTTTGTCCCAGGCATTCTGCCAGCTGTAGGCTCCAGGAGAGGGAGCAACTAAAAGTAGTTTCCTTATGATGTCAGGGTCTTTTCTTTTTTTTTTTTAATGGAATAACCTAAAGGAAATTGTGCATCAGTGTTCAGAGGAGACATTCACAGAGTGGCAGGAGTCTCAGAGCAACAACATGAGCTGTATGTGAATTTCCTAAGGATTAATCCCACTGAACATGTTAGATGTAGCAGCGGGTCTGACAGATGGAGGAAATTGAATATTTGCTTTAGGATCCAAAAGAGACTCCTAAGCTAGAGATTGTTGACCCAGGACGCAGATCCAATTCCCCTATGAGGTTTTCAGTTTCCATGCCTTGGTCCTGCTCAACCGGCTGTATCTGATGCACAACCAGGGTGGAAACAACCCCTCTAAGGGCACTGAGGGTTGAAGACCCTTCTTAACCTCCCAAGCTATGGAGGGAAAAATTACCCAGGGCAAAGTGTCAAAATGTACAGTCCTAAGCCAGAACATGGCGAGCTGTGGGAGGCGACAGTAAACTGAGGGTGTTCTCTGAATGGTCATGCACAGACTTAGGATTACAGCAAAAGTAAGTCACAGAGAAAAATGGCTGCCTTGGCCTGACCACCGGGGGCCACTCAGGCCAGTGGATGGGATTTTTCTACTGCTTCGGCTCAGAGATCAGCACAGGCAATGCCACTTTGATGACGTTAGAGGTAAAGCAGAATAGCAGCTGCCTCCAGGAATGGACACATAAACATGGGAGCCCTTTTGTGGCAGGGAGAAGCAGAAGAAGAAATGGCAAATACCATGAGACATGAGAAAACAACACTCATGGCCTTGTTCTAACACATGTGGGACATCTTGAGACTTTCTGAACTACTCAGAAGAGATGGGGCCATTGCTGATATTCAGCCAACACACACGGGCATGGTGTAACTGCAGACTGAAATATAAAAATATTGCCCCGATGGTAGCTTAAATTAGATCGCGTGTCACCAAATGACATCATCAGTAGCCATTGTATTGGCAGTATTGCAACCTGGGACTAGTGCATCTGGACACGGTGGCATGAGCGGAGCAGACCGAGGTGGGAGCTGGGATGAGTGCAGTGCAGTGCCTGGTTGCAGCTCAGGAGGGCCCCTGGGGGACCAGGCTGGGCTGGTGACTGTTGCAGATGGGGCAGAAGAAAAGGCTGTCTGGGTACAGCCTCTGTGAGCAACTGAAGCATCCAGGACATGAGGGGCAGCCCGCCCCCACCCTCCTGCTGAAGCGAGTGCCGATCCCAGATCTAATGACCACTGATATCACGGAGAAGTCATTGAGAGGGTTTGGTACAGTTTCCTCCTCCAAATTGTAGTTTAGACACAAACAGCATTGAGTTCAGTGAAAGCTTGTCAAACATAAGATCATACCAGTAATTTCCAATAATTAGTAATTATTTAGAAGTTATTAGAATGGTTCAAAGAATATTTTGTCTTCTAAGTTATATTACACTGTAAGCAGTCTCATGATCTATAGAGAATAGAAAAGAAATATTTTAAATTTTCATTTACATCCTGATTTATAGAAATACATGACATTTATTTTTGAAACGTATGCTGCCTTACAGGTTGCTAACTTGTTGCACATCATCCTCAGCGGGGCAATGTGGGAGAGGGCAGTAGTGATTCAGCTGGTGTGGTTTGAGAAGGCTTCATTATAACCCTGTGCCCCATTCCAGATTGGCCTGACGTGGGAAAAGATGGGTTTCATTTGGTTTACAAATAAAACATTATCTACTGTTTGCTGCTGAGGCTTGGGCCTACCAAACCTAGTCAAGAATTCCCAGGCATTGCTGTTCTCATACTTCCTGCATCCTCAATAGGCACCTGCAGCAGCAAGGTACAAACTGTGCAAAAGAAATGGCTAAGATACGTTTTTAGTAACTTTGCCAGGACAGTGCTAGACCAGAAGTTCATTCATTCCACAAATAGTTACTGAGTACCTATATGGTGCCTGGTACAGCTCTAGGCACTACGGATGCATAAGAGAACAAAACAGAGAATTCCTACCCTCCCATAGCCAGTGAGCAACTGGAGGCGGTGGTCGTTATGGCGGATGGAAGATGGGCCATACAATCCGTATGGCTCTCCATCAGTTTAGGATCCAAAATCTGGGCATCGCTCTTCATTTTTCCAATTGCTCACTCAAGTCTCCACTACTCCATATTGTGGGTAATTCGGTATCTATTCCATGACAACTCTCCATTTCCCAAATGGTCCTGGAACCCTAGGAACCTAAAGGGAGTAGGCTTGTTTCAGTGTTTCATGTGGAAATACCTGATCACTCCATTAACAGGTTCTGGTTTTAATCGTCACTCTATACAATGTCACTGGTGAAAACTGGCTCTGACAGTCCTGGTGCTGCGGTGGGGCTATCCCTGCTGCTGCAGAACCCTCTGCAGGCAGTGGGGAGCTGTGCACAGGGACTCCCAAGATGTGGCTTATTGGATTTATGCTCATACAATCAGCCACTGTTGCCCAAACACGACAGCTTTGCCAAAGTGGCTGAGTCTAACTGGGTTTCTAGTCACAGCCAACACAGTATCTGGAACAAGCTGTCCTCCACAAATCTCTAGGCCGTGGTGTTGGCCCGTCAGGGAGCCAGACTTCCTCTTTCTTCTTGGGGGATCTCAGTCAGGGCTATCTCAGCTCTTCAGCAAGTTTTAATTAAGTGAATCTCAAATGAGAAGGGGATAGGGTCTTGATTCCTTTCCTCCCGGAAGATCCTTGGCCATAGGTAAGTTTAATTTGTCATGTCAGGGGAACACTGGAAACAACGACCTTTATAGGGCCACAAAAAGTTCTTTCCCCAGAGAAAGAACTACTTGCCCTGCATTGACCTTATTAAGAGTATTCAGGGAACTATCAAAGATCTTGGGGGTAAATGTCCCAGTCTATCTTGCTGCTTCTCCAGCTTAAAAAAAAAAAAAAAACAGTTTCAAATCACTACAAATGTTTCGGGGAAGTTAGAAAAATTAAAAATAATTAGTTATAAATAATTTGGCCTAGGTTGTTTATTAGATTTCTCCCTGAGAGGTAGTTATAATCTGGAAGGATATGGAGTTTCACGGGAGCAAGGAGAGAGAGAGAGAGAGAGAGAGAGAGAGAGAGAGAGAGAGAGAGAACAGAGAGACAAAAATAGAGAAAGAGCAAAGGATAGGAAGAGATTCTAGGGTACTGGAGGTGACTGAGCATCTGAAGCATCTTCCCCTGCCACATGGGGAGAGGGAGAAGGAAGACTTTCTCTGCTCTAATTCTATATATTAAAAGGGACATGAAGCTCCCACCTAATGCATAATAAGGTGTGGTCTGCTTCTGAGAGAATCACACTTGCAGGAATGCTCTCCTGAATTCTTTCTGCTAAACTAAAGCCCCAAGACCTCCCAGGCTTCTTGGTAAACCACTCCTCACCTCTTAGTGTGGCAAGCTCTTAATGGAGAAATCTCAGAACCTCTTAGGTCAGGAAAGAAAATCCAAGAATTTGCTGAGATGGCTTTAGACTCATTAATTTTCTGACACTAAAAAGTTCAAAATTTCTCTAAGGAGGTCATTGAGCTACTATGATATTCTTAAGCCCCTCATTCTCATTGATACTTGGCCTTCCCTATTTTCTCAAATGTTTTACATCAAGTAACTTGAAACACAAAATAAACCATAGTCACAAAATAACTTAAAGACGCAAAATAAACCACTTAACACTCTTAAAGCTTTCTGATGTCAAGACATACTTGAGCCATGCTGGCCCAATCAGCACAGGTCACTAAGACACAGTGGGGAAATATAATGAAAATTCTGTAAGGCAGTAACAATATGGGGGCAATTTTTGTTATTTCAGACCCAAAGAAGGAGCCTGCATTAGAACATTAATATTAAAGGCAAAGACTAACTCACCATTTAATAGGAGACAGAGTTATAGAAAGGTTATTTTGGTAGATTTATTATGTTTTAGACATATAACCCGAGTATAATCATAAGACAAATATTAGACAAATGTCAATTAAGAGACAGTCTACAAAATACTCAGCCAGTAATTCTGAGAACCGTCAAGGTCATCAAAAACAAGGAAAGTGTGAGAAACTGTCATAGCCAAGAGGAGTCTACGGAACATGATGACTAAATACAACGTGATGTTTTAGAGGGCATCCTGAACAGAAAAAGGGACATTAGGTAAAAAACTAAGTAAAAATGAGCCCAGCATGGACTTTAGTTAATAATAATAATATATCAATATCAATTCTTTAATTGTAACAAATGTACCACATTAATGTAAGAATCAAATAATAGAAGAAACTGAGTGTAGCATATATAGGAAGTCTCTGTACTAAGTCAGCAAATTTTTTGGTAAATCTAAAACTATTCTAAAATAAAAATGTTAATATTTAATAAAAGATATTTAGAATCCTGTACTCATAGAAAGTAAGGAATGGAAGGGGCCATAAAAATCATCCATTAAACCCTTTATTTTACAAGGGAGAAAACTGAGGGTTTACAGTAGGATTCAGTGGCCAAGCCCACCAGGTAGCCTGCACTTCAAAGAGGGCCACAAGGAAAGAGGGGCGGCCACTGCTCATCCTCATCTTTAGCGACACTGCAACATCATTCACGACACACAGTAGACACTTAATTCCCAAGAACCCATCCTCTACCCAAGCATTTAGTCCATTCACTCATTTATTCGTTAACTCACCCTTCATTTAACAAATTTTACTGAGTGCCTGGCACTATAATTTTACTCCTAGAATAATAATCACTTAGAAACTCGAACCAAGGGACTGAAGTGTTGGCAGTTCTCCATATCTGACTTTGTAGAAAACACCATTCAGCTGATTTAAGTTTCTGAGTGTCCAGGGAAGAACCGTTTCAGCCACATACGAACAGGAGGTAGATCAAGGAGGCGCATGAAGAGAGTGATGGCTTTCTGGCTCACAGAGAGCATGTGTGGTTCATTCACACTCACATTAGCTCTTTTAAAAAGTTATTTTAGATTCTCCAATCTCTCATTCTATTATTTTTATAGTTTATTGAGGCACTAGGGTAAGAGCATGATTTTTTCCTGGTTTCTAGTTTCTGCTCCACTACTTATCAGCAGTGTGATCTTGGCCAAGCTGCCTAACATTTTTGAAACTCAGTTCTCCCATCTGAAAACTGCCTCATGAAAGTAAGTTGCTTGGACTAAATAAGACAACATTTATAAAGTGTTTAGTACACTTGGCAATGACAGTTAATATCATTATTTTTGCTAGTATCATTACTATTATCATTAACATTATCAACCCACCAGATGCTTGAACCCATGAAACAACTTTGGGAAGATTAGGGCAATTACTGAGGACCTGCAAAAGAACACACTTTGGCACATTTGACCAATCTTTCCATCTTTCTAGGTTTGGTGAGTAAGGTTGTCTCCAACAAATCACAAAATTATTGCTGGGATCTGGGCTGTGATTCCACGCACCAGTCCAATGCCCCTTGCAGACTGCCAGGAAACTAAAGAGGTTATTTTCAAGTTCCTTTCCTTCTTGGCCTCTTTTCCTGTCAAAGTTTATTTTTATGTTCACATCATTCATTTTAAAATTTCCATGGGCTCCTGAAACTGGACAGTTTTTCTTGACACAGTTTTCTCCTGATGGTCATTTTTCTGACTTTATTTCTATCATATTTAAAGCTCATGTTACTCATGATACTCATAACCTCTATCTATAAATTCTGCAAAAGAGTCCAGCATCCCAGAGGGTGCCTTGCTCTCTACGTCGGGTAAAAGAGGGCTTGTGTCTGCTATTCTGACTAAAATCTTTTGATCAAGAAGACTTTCCTCGCCATCCCGTTATAGCCAGGGCTGCCCATCTGAATCCTGGCAGTTCTCAAGGACATTGTGCCATCAGCATTGCATTCCGATACAAATGCCCCTTGAAGGCGTTTCTCTTTCTGTAGTTGTAGCAGCATCAGTTCAACATCTCACACAACAGCTACTCAGCTACTCGGTAATTTTGCTGTCTCCTCAAGGACCTCACCGGAGACTCCTCGGTGAAGTCTGTTTTCACAGGTCTCACTTCAGTGGCATAAAGCTAAGCTTGGGTAACAGAGGTTACGTTGTTCAACCCACTTGCAAAAACCATTCTAGGCACCAATGTTCCAGGTTCGGCGGAAATCTTAAGGGAAACTTTAAATAGTTTGAATCAAATAGAAACTCCTTTACTGAGTTCAAAAATAATTAAGTTAACAAAACAGCTTGTTGCTTTTTAACTGATGAAAGATTTTAAAGGTAGTTTTAAAAGGTAATTTTGTCTGTAGTTCATTATTATTTCAACAAACATATTTTGAATTAGCTCTTAATTAGTGCAATTATTTTGAAACTCCTTTTGCCGAGGATATTCACATAAAACAAGTCCTACCTCTCTCCTGGGAGATGCTGAATTGTGAAGGCTGAAACCAGCTGCTGCTCTCCCCTGCTGCCGGCCTCGGTGACTCCACAAGGAGTTGAGCCTGCGGGAGTGAGAGAAAGGGGTCAGTTACGGAACAGGGAGCAGCAGATTCTAAATCAGGGCACATGCATGAGCTCCCAGGTGGAAATCAGAGGAAGAATTTATGCGTGTTCCCATTTTTTTCACAAGCTTAAGAAGTCCAAAATCTGAAATTATTTATATCTGAGATATCTCTTGAGACTTCATTTGGTTGGAAGGATTTTGCTGTTGGTGGTGTTTTAGAAAATATTAATTGGATTGCTTTTCAAATTTAATACCAGTACTTTGAATGCAGTTGCTTAAGTTCTGTATCAAAGGTTTCTCTGTTCATGAATTGGTTCTGTTACTAAATTGTGAGGATTTTCTATTTGTAACAAACCTGTTTGGACCTAAGAAGGATAACATGTACCTATGCAAATGAGACATACAGACACACACACACATATATCATCACATAAAAAGTTAAAAATATAGCTGGACATATTTTCTAGAAATCTGGACAGTATATTTGGATGCCCTTTCTTGAATATAGGCTCTATGTCACATAAGAGTTTCACTTTGAGAGGTTCTATCTTAAGGAGACAGGTGGTCTCCTGAGCAACATAAAGCAGGGTTGGACAAGAGGTCTCAGTAACCCCATCAGAAAAGAAAACAAAATTGCCTTAAGGCTCCATGTACAAGAAAACAAATGGTGGTTTCAGATTTGAGCTGCAAATTAAAAGTCACCAGGGCAGACTCTCCGATTGCAGGCCTTGGTTTGCAATTCAACTGCTTCTCCAATGGGCAACTCTGTGTAATGGACATCGGAATGAATAACAGCAAGCATTCTAAAGTTTATCAATGTTTAATAATTCTCCCTAGAAACAATGGAAAACCAGGCTACTAACAAATAAATATTTGCGAACACACAAGGGACTAGGAAGCCAGGATCCAAATGTGCTTCTTTTTTTTTTTTTTTTGAGACAGAGTCTCACTCTTTTCCCCAGGCTAGACTGAGTGCCGTGGCGTCAGCCTAGCTCACAGCAACCTCAAACTCCTGGGCTCAAGCAATCCTTCTGCCTCAGCCTCCCGAGTAGCTGGGACCACAGGCATGCACCACCATGCCTGGCTAATTTTTTCTATATATTTTTAGCTGTCCAATTAATTTCTTTCTATTTTTAGTAGAGACAGGGTCTCGCTCTTGCTCAGGCTAGTCTCGAACTCCTGAGCTCAAACAATCCACCCGCCTCGGCCTCCCAGAGAGCTAGGATTACAGGCGTGAGCCACCGCGCCCGGCCCAAATGTGCTTCTTAGGGGAAAACTTTCCTAAGTGATTTGGAACATGGTCCAGAGACAGTTACACCATTACCATGAGCTGCCGTGTACCGCTGAAGTCAGCATGCAAGAAACACAATGCCAGTATATTGTATGGATTTGAGTATTGCTGAATATAAAAATGAATTGACTATTTCTAGCAGCTGTGAATTCAGACACAAAAAGAGACAAAATGAGCTGCACAATAAGGAAAATAAAGGACTCAGATACACAGGGAAATAATAGTAATAAAACTAAGAGGAAAGAGGATTCATCGACAGAGAATATCAGTTTGCCTTGGCACTGCATTTCTGGTCTAGATTTACACGAGGTAAACAAGGCAGGTAGCTCTTAAGAGCAACTGAAGGCTAGTTTCCACTTTCCTCTTCATGCCTACTTATTTCTATACATTTAAATCATGCAAACAAATTAACCCCATCTGTGGCATAACCTTTAATAACCTATATTTAGTAAGGGTCACAGGAGATTTGTTTACAAATAGGCAAAGGACGTGGGTAGTCAATTGCACACACACCTCTCCTCTCCTTCCCTGAAGTCCCTGCCACTTTCTCCAGCTTCAGTAAAATGGTGACTGAGCAGAGACTAAATCTCTCTCAGGGCTGGTAAGTGCTTCCGGCTTTGTCAACCTTCACTTCGCTCCACCTACCTCCATATTGGGGCAGCACATATAGCTTTCCAAAACTGTCCTCACCATGGGCCTTCTCCTCACCTCCATTCCTCTTGGAATATTCCTCCTTTGACTTCCATAACAACATTTTCCTAATTTTCCCACTACTTCTTTGGCTAGCCCTCATCAGTTTCCTCCTCAGTGACCAATCCATCCCTTAGATACCCGAGGTCCCTAGGATTCTGCTCTCAGCCCATTGTCAGGCCTATGATCTGTTCAGAGAGGAAGCACAGCACAGTGCTGAAAAACAAAGGCACCCTAGAACCACACTGCCAGGGCTTGCCATTTTGTAGCTGTGTGTGATACCTTGGTCAGTTTACCCAACATCTCTAACGTTTCTTTGTGGATAAAATGGGACTAATAATAGCACCTGTTTCACAGGGTCGAAGGAGGAGTGAATGAGTTCAGACATGGGAAGTGCCTGGGCGCACAATAACAGCTGTGGCTTCAACTATCATTTAGTTGGATAACTCTATTAGTTATGTAGTTGATATCTTTGATATTTACCTGATTAGTTGATAAACTCTGATAGACCAGACTTTTTCCTGAGCTCCAGGTCCATTTACCCAACTGCCTACCAGTCATTCCCAGGTGCCTCCAGGGCTCCTTAAACTCAGCATTCACCAACCATCTTGCTTCTATCTTCCCACTTCTGCTGCAGCCAGAGCTTTTGTATTCTTTCTCCTAGATAACTGACAGCTCTTTTACATTCTTTTTCGAGATGAATAGCAGCAGCATCCATCTGAGGGCCCAAGCCTTTGAAAATTTAAATGAAGTCTCTTACCTCCACCCTAAACGTAAATACCTACTTGGTCCTCAAGTCCTTTCAGTGTTCCTGCTCAACTATCTTCTCTTCCAGGTTCCTGCGGGAGCCCACGTTCTCCCTGGCTCTTGTCTCTGTCCTCTCACACCATCCTTCTTTCACAGTGCAGACAGAGGGTCATCTTTTTAAACATGTTTTCATCTTTTCCATTCACCTTCAGGGTAAAATCTACAAATTTTAGCGTGTCATAGGAGGTAATTCATCAACTTGCTTCTTTCTATCTCTCTCATTTCATCTCCCACCATCTCTGGTTTCAGCCAGATGAAACTACCTATAATTCCCAAAGTTGCCACCGTCTCCTTGACCTTCATACACCTTACTACAACCTGGAATGCCCTTTCCTCCAATTTCTGTCTGGATCACTCCTCCTCCTTTATAACATTTCTAATTCCCAGAATGCTACTCCTAATTGAATTTGTTTTAAAAACCTGAAAGATAGTTAACAGATACTAGAATTCTGGTACAGTTTGCTCAAAACAGAATGAGATGCCTTTTGTGCCTGCATTTCTGAGACACAGATTTCTTTTTTAGTCATTTATTTTTGCTTTCCATTCACTAGTAATGACTCCTTGGGTGGGAAACTAGAGGGGTGGAATATGAATAAGAATATGTCTTCTATCCAAATGTTATAAAAGATCTAGATAGTGAGGAAAACTTGGTGGAAAAACACAAACTGTGAAAGGGGAAAAGGTGCTCAGCTAGCCATTCCTCCTCCTCTTCTGTTCTGCTGCTTCTTTCTCTCTCTTCCCCGCTGCCTCTCCCCACACACATTTCTCTTAAGGTGAAAATCCCTCAGCCTTCATATTTTATTGCTGCAAGAGTCTGCCTCCCTGAGGTCCTTGTATAGACTAGTTGTTTCCCTCTGTAAAGAAGCTGTTCAGTTCGTTCTCGCCTGGTTTGGAAGGATCCAAGGGAGGCAGTTCTTGCAGCCCTGTCTCCTTCCACGCCCCTCCTCCCCCCAGTCCTGGCTGGAGCAGGAGTCTGTCGCTTCCAGGCAAGAGACAAGGCAGACAAAGGTTCATTTGTGAAGCACCTCCTTCCAGCACCTCCTCTCATCTCCTTTTGCCCAAACTCACCCAGTGAGTTGAAGCATTTAAGAAGCTTCCTCTGACAAGAAGACTGAAAGAAAAGGAGAAGAAAAGGGTATGTCATTTTTTTCTCTATAAAAAACATTTTAGCTTATTTTTTTCTACTTCAAACTGCTGCGGTAGATTAGAGCAGAAATGCATGTATGTGTTGAGTCAGAAGAGAAAGACAGAGACAAAGAAAGATCCTCTGCCTGCACTTTGAAAAAGATGATGCTCCCGAGGATAAGGGCAAAGAATCAGAATGGAAAGTGCATATTCCTTGACTACGAAAGTCACTGAATCATAATTTTAAAAAGAGGCAGATTCCTCACTGTTACTCATTTTATGCCCAAATCCACTCTGAATGTAGATCCACAGAACAGAGCTTGTTATCCCGCCCCTCAGAACTCAGTGAGGGTGATGGAGTGTATAAGACGGTTTTGAGTGCAGCAGGTATATATTTATATTATCTACTCCATGAAGCTAACTGCAATGTCCAAGTAAGCAAATGTTTTTTGCTCTTATAAACCCTGATTCCTGAAAAGAAACTGGTATAAATGTGATACAAAGAGGGGATTCATTGAATTCATCCCTGGTGTCCTCACCACGGAGCACAACACAGCGTCTGTACTGCTAAGATAAAGAGAACACTTTTTTCCTTTGGGGCTTAGAAAAATTTCTCTTTGAAATGTTTGAACTTAGTTACACAAGCTATGAAAAACTCTCCCAAATGCTGGCGTTTTTCTCCAATGACGATGATTTATTGTGGTCAGGTTAAAATGATGCAAGACTGAATATTAATACCATCTTCTAGCACATTCTGAGAGGCCTGAAGGCAGATCAGCTTCATGGAAGATGTGGACTTTGTTTCCCCACGGACATGGGTATCTTGAGTATTTAGGCTGATATATCTGTTTCAAGGATATTTAAAAGGCTTATTTACTTTCTAATACCACTTCTGTTCCTTGAACACAGGCTTTGTGAAATTTCACTTCAGGACTTGTTCATTGTAATACAAGCCTGTTCTAGGACAGTTAATAAGAAAAAGAGAATTTTTAAAATAACAGTGATTTTCAGTATCCAAGAAAGATGAATGGGAAATATTGCAGGCTGGGCAGCAAGTTTAATCTCTCCCAACTATAATTTTGATATTTCAAATGTCAAGTGCTGGGCTGGAGTTTTCATTGGCTTTTGCAGCCTTGCTTGTCTCTTGCTGCTTTTTGAAAAAAATCTGAAAATGGACTGCCCTTTCTGCCTAATTCATCAACTCTGTTTCATTCCACTGCTCTCAATACCAGTTCCCAGAACTGACATCAGCTGCCTGTATGAACGTTGCACCATAAATGTCTGAATACTTAAAACTACAGAGCCCTGTTAGTTTTGGCCATTCAATAGGATAATTTTTCTTTTTAAGACTCCATTTAACTCCAGCCATTCAAAAGCTTGCCTGTGCCAAATACCCTCACTAAATCAAAATATGCAATTCCCTACCAAATGATGGTGGCAGTGATTTATTGCTTAATTAGAAATGCCTTGCTTTTAATTCTGTATCCTCTGCATTGATCTTTTACAAATTACACCACTGTTGGGATATGAACGGTATCATGCAACATTAGGAACAATGTTAATTACACAAAATTGAACACCCCCCGCCCCAAAAAAAACCCCACAATGGATAATTACCTAAGATTCTCTTGCTTATTCCTTCACATATTCAGTTTTTTAACTGTTTGCTTTTGTAATTTGGGTGTACTCCAGGAGGAATTTTAAGTGCATGTATCTCAACTCAAAGGGAAAAGAAATAGAGCAATTTGCTTCAAATTGGCCAAAGTCATTTCACTCTGCTTGGCACTTGGAAATATATAGTTTGGATGGATTGCCAAGGATTAAGGTTGGTGTCTTTTAATGAAAAAAACAACCAATGTATCCCAGGAACATACTGGCTCAGACATTTCTCCATTTGCTAAATAATAGTTAAAGCTATTTATCTGTAAAGGAAGAAGAGAAGTCTTCAGTTAAAACATGTAATTTATAATGTGTTAAAACCACACACAAAAAAAACTACCAGTAGGTACTTGCCAGGTGTGGAACTTTCCATTGCAGTATGTCACTGAGACCATGGCAGACACACTATTTTGGACATGGACATAGTCAGAAGAGGTACATGGTGTGGCAATATACCTACTTACTTTTCCAGCAATTTATTTGTGCATTCATTCCTTCAGGGAATGTTTCTTGAATACTCACTGTGAGTCCAACATTGAAGCAGGCACTTTGAGAGGTACAAAAGGAGAGGTTATGGTCCCAGCCTTCATGATGCTGGCATCTCCCCTTCCAGTGCTCTGAATATTGGATCACCCCAGGCCGTAGGCATTTGCCTTGTCTCTTCTCAATCCACACTCTATCAGACCCATAGATATAAATACTATCGATGAACACCCTCATTACTCTCAGATTTGTATTTCCAGCCCTGACCCTCAGACTCATATTCAACTGCCCACTGTCTTCATTTGGATGTCTAATAGGCATCTCAAACCTAATTTGTCCAAAAACTTACTCCTGAATTGCCTCCAAATTGGCTCCTTCCAATTCTTCCTCAGTTCAATAAATGGCAATACAATTCAGGCCAAAACCCCAAGAGTCCTCCTTGATTCTTTCCCTCCTGCCTCACGTCTTCCATCATTCTCATCAGAAGCCCCTTGTCTTCCACTTTCAATCTTGCTCCACCACGACGCATCTTCACAGAGCAGCCAGGGATTGTTTCTTTAAAGACATAAATCAGATCATACTACTCTTCTGCCAAAATCTTCCAGTGGTCTCTTAATATACTCAATAAAATCTAAACTCTTTATCATATCCTATAAAGCTCTTTATGGTCGTTCCAGATTTTCCTTCCTGGCTAGAGATAAATTCACAGAATGACCAATTCATTAAATGGTTAATTGGCTCTTGGTGAATTTCTCACCACCCATGTCCAGTTGTAGCCATATTCTCCATATGGTTAACTGACTTATGAAAAATGCTGACAATGACAAGGCATTATTTAGTAAAATTTGCAGTTCTTGTGGTACAGATTATATGTAAGTGCTATGGAAACAGAGCAAGGGAGCTGCGAGAATGGTATTGTCTTGGAGCAGGGAAAGATTCTTAGAAGATGTGAGTTTGAGGTTTGTCCCCAGTGGATGCTTTGGTCCAAAATTAACATAAAGGAAAGAGGTGACAGGGAACAACAAGGAAAAGACACAGGTATAGGATGAAAGCAGTGACTGGACTGACTGGCTAGCTCAACAGTAGTCAAGGATAGGTGCAGAGAGGAAATAGAAGGAAGAACTTAGGATTAGCCCTAAGAAGTTCGCACAGTCTTTGAGATAACATGAAACCTTTAGATAATATGAAACCTTTACCTATAGGCTCTTGCCTAGGATAAAAAAGGGTTTTTGGAGAATCATTCACTCAATTCAACAAATATGGGCCAAGCATTGTATTAGCCACCAGGTGTGTGGTAGTGAACAAAATAGATTGCTCTTGTGGAGCTTTTAGTCTAATTGGAATGATAGACATAAAATAAGTAAATTCACAAATATATAATCATTAAGGAAAATAAAAGGGCACCATGAAAGAGTCCGGTTAAAACTTCCTCAGACTGAAAGGCCTTTGAAAGGATGATATTTAAACTGAGACCTAACAGTCAAGAAGCCAGCCAAGAAAAGAGCAAAATGGAAGAAGAATGACAAGGAAATACTCTCTATATATCTTTATTGCTAAACAGCAACATGATGGCATAAGGAAGTATAAAACTCATTGATAAAGGCAAATATATATGCAAATACAGACTACTGTATTACTGTAATGGTGGTGGATAAATCCCTTTTAATTCTAACATAAAAGTTAAAAGACAAAAATATTAAACATAACTGTAACTAAAAATATGTTTATGGATACACAATATAAATAGATGTAAATTGTGACATCAATAATGTAAAGTGTGGTAGGAGAGAATTAAAAGTGTAGAGCTTTTGTATGTGATTGAATGTGTTATCACCTTAAAATGTGATTGTATGTGTCATCACCTTAAAATAGACTCTTAGAATTATAAACTGTTAATACTTTATGTAAGATCCATGGTAACCACAAAGAAAATACCTACAGAAGTTATACAAAAGAAAAAGAGAAAGGTATCAAAGCATATTTAAAAAAAAAAAAACAACAAAATACAAAGTAAAACAAGAAGATAGGAAAAAAAAGGACAAAGAAACTAACTACAAGACAAATTGAAAACAATGAACAAAATGGCAATGGTAAATCCTTCCGTATGAATAATTACTTTAAATGTAAATGGATTAAACTCTCCAATTGAAAGATATAAGGTGGTGGATTAAAAAAATAATATCTTTAACCATATAATGTCTACAAGAGACTCACTTTGCATTTAAAGACACACACAGGTTGAAAGTAAAGAGATGGAAAAAGATTTTCTGTGGGTACGGTAACCAAAAGAGAGCAGATTTTTATATTTTTATATCTGACAAAACAGATAGATTGTAAGTAAAAAAAAGTCACAATAGACAAAGAAGGATATTATATAATGATAAAAGGGTTTAACCCACCAGGAAGATATAATTAATAATTTTAAATATATATGTACTCATTATCAAAACACCTAAATATATAAAGCAAATATTGACAGAATTGAAGGGAGAAATTGACAGCAACATAATAATAATAGAAGATTTTAACAGCCCACTTTTTGTAATGGATAGAATAACCAGACAGAAAATCAATAAACAAACAGTGGAGTTGAACACCAGTAGACCAAATAGACATAACAGACATATATAGATCATTGAACTCATTAGTAGAAAAATATACTTTCCTCTCAACTATACATAGAACATGCTCCAGGATAGATTACATATTAGGTCACAAAACAAATCTTAATAAATTTAAGAAGACTGAAATCATACCAAGTATGTTTTTCAATCACAATGGAATGAAACTAGAAGTCAACAGTAAAAGAAAAACTGGAAAAGGTCACAAATATGTGGTGATTAAACAACATTTTTGAACAACCAATAGGTCATTGAGACAAATGAAAACATAACATACCAAAACTTACGAGATGCAACAAATGTAGCATCAACAGGGAAGTTTATAGCAAAGTATGCCCACATTAAAAAAGAAGAAAGATCTCAAGCAAACAACCTAAGTTTATACATCAAGGAACTGGGAAAAGAATAACAAAACAAACCCAAAGTTAGCAGAAGGAAGAAAATAATAAAGATCACAGCAGAAATAAACAAAATAAAGAATAGAAAAAAAATCAATGAAACTACAACTTGGTTTTTTGAAAAGATAAACAAAATTGACAAATCTTTAGCCAGACTAAGAAAAAAGAGAAGAACTCAAACTAATAGAATCAGAAATGAAAGAGATGATATTATAACCAATGCCACAGAAATAAAAAGGAACATAAGAAACTGTTGTGGACAATTATATGACAAAAAACTGTATAAACAAAGAAATAGATAAATCCCTAGAAACATTCAACTTACTAAGACTGAATCAAGAAGAACTAGAAAGTCTGAAAATACCTAAAACTAGTAAGCAGATTGAGTCAGAAATTAAAAATCTCCAAACAAAGAAAAACACATATGGCTTCACTGGCAAATTCTACCAAACAATTAAAGAATTAATGTCAATCCTCAAACTCTTCCAAACTTATTATCCTGATACCAATGCCAGACAAAGACATTACAAGAAAAAAAAGAAAGAAAGAAAGAAAGAAAGAAAGAAAGAAAGAAAGAAAGAAAGAAAGAAAGATAGAAAAAAAGA
The DNA here is from genome assembly GCA_963575035.1 of Avahi laniger. Lineage (NCBI taxonomy): Eukaryota > Metazoa > Chordata > Mammalia > Primates > Indriidae > Avahi > Avahi laniger. The sequence goes on from CAUYSK010081317.1 coordinate 18,205, forward strand.
AAGAAAGAAAGAAAGAAAAAAAGAAAGAAAGAAAGAAAGAAAGAAAGAAAGAAAAGAAAACTACAGGCCAATATCTCTAATGAACACAGATGTAAAAATCTTCAATAAAATATTAGCAAACCAAATCCAACAGCACATTAAAAGGATTATACACCATGACCAAGTGGTATATATCCCTGGAATGCAAGGATGGTTCAGCATATCCAAATCAATGTGACACACCACACTAACACAATGAAGAATATAAGCCACATGATCATCTCAATAGATGCAGAAAAAGCATTTGACAAAATTTAACATCCTTTCATGAAAAAAACTCTCAAGAAACTAGGTATGGAAAAAATTTACCTCAACATATCTGACAGAGCTGACAAGCCCACAGTTAACAGTCTCTTCCACAGTGAAAAATGGAAAGCTCTTCTACTAAGATCTGGAACAAGGATAAGATGCCTACTCTCACCACTTCTATTCAGTGTAGTAGTGGAAATCCCAGCCAGAGCAGCTAGGCAAGACAAGGAAACGAAAGGCACCCAAATTGGAAAGAAGATGTAAAATCGTTTTTGTTTGCAGATGATGTAATCTTATATGTAGAAAACCCTAAAGACTCCACAAAAACCTGTTAAAACTGATTTAAAACTTTGTTAAGGTTGCAGGCTACAAGTTACGTTTCTATGCATTAATAACAAATTATATGAAAAGGAAATTGGAAAAACAATCCCATTTACAATAGTATCAAAAAGAATAAATAGGAATAAACTTAACTAAGAAAGTCAAAGAGACTGGGTGCGGTGGCTCACGCCTGTAATCCTAGCACTCTGGGAGGTCGAGGCGGGCGGATTGTTTGAGCTCAGGAGTTCGAGACCAGCCTGAGCAAGAGCGAGACCCCGTCTCTACTAAAAATAGAAAGAAATTAATCGGACAACTAAAAATATATAGAAAAAATTAGCC
>CAUYSK010081318.1:0-13028 GCA_963575035.1 Avahi laniger
GATAGCCACATGTAGAAGACTGAATCTGGATCCATACCTCTCACCTCTCACAAAAATCAACTCACGCTGGATCACAGATCTAAACCTAAGGAGTGAAACTATTAGAACTCTAGAGGAAGAAGTTGGAAATTCTCTTCTAGATATTGGCCTAGGCAAAGAATTTATGAAGAAGACCCCAAAAGCAATTACTTATATTTAAAATGTTATTCTATCCTACTTTTAACCTTAATACAATTAGCATACTTATATAATATAACATTAACAATAGCTATATATATATATGAGAAATATGTAAATATTTAAAATGCATTATTAATATTGAAATCAGGTATATACTTTATTAAGATACTATAATATATTTGAAATTATAGAAAAAATCTAGGTACCCTTCAGCTGTGCTTTTCAGCTAATGTGCTTCTTCATTTCTATAAATCCCTGGCTATATTTATAATAGATTTATGGTTTATATTTCTTTCTGTTATCTTTATTGCTAAAAAGTAAGTTACTTAGATGAAAGCCTCATACATTCTGATCGTTTTCAATGCCTCACTACACTGGGGGACTCAATAAACCTTTGTGGAGCATATGAATTACTGCTCTCATGAATATGTGATCTCCCATAGCCTTTCATTTCATAGGTACCCACTACAAAATGGTAAGTACATGCTAGTTTGTTGACGTTTATTAATTTATTGTATACTATTCTAAGAAGCATAGTTTGTAATTTTCAAAGGGGCTTGTGAAGGCTGCTGCTTTTGGATGATAGAGGACGTTATTTGATACAATCTGAGGAAGTTTTTAGTTCAGCTGATTTCTCATTGTTCTTTTTTATCTGGGCCTTCAAACAGTTATATACTTTTGTATTTTATTTTATGACTTGAGTACCATTATATATATTTTTTTTTATTTCAGCATAATATGAGGGTACAGATGTTTAGGTTACGTGTGTTGCCCTTGCCCCCCCTCCCCCCCTCAGTCCGGGTTTCAAATATGTCCATCCCATTGCGTGGTGCACATTGCACTCTTTGTGTACACATATACCCGTCCCCTGCTCCCTCCTCTCCCCTCCCCCCTCCCCCCTGCCCTGTCTTCTATCCCTTTCCGTGATTTTAAAGAAATTTCTTTCTTTCTTTCTTTATTTTTTTCACACACCCTTACTTTTGGTGAGGGAGGGGCTTGCACCATCTTTGATTCTTATTGTACACCTTTTTAATCTCCCCCCCTTATTAGTTATTGCCCTAACACTTACCATGCTTATTTAGGCCCAACAATTTTATAACTGCATTCCTATTAGTGTTCTCAATGATCATCCCCAATTCATTTTATTTACCTCCCACCCATTATAAATTGCATGTCAGTAGAAATTAGTATTATAAAGAACATGTCATGCTCAAGTTAAGGCACAATCCTTTGTTTCTATATAATTATTCCCAAGGGTCTTATGAATTTAAGTTAACCTACTCAACCAGTGCTTTAGGAATTCCTCCTAAATGCCTTTACCACACTTAAAATTATTAATTTCTTTTCTCACCTTGGGGTTGACCTCTGTTAATGTTTCTTGGGCTTATTCAATTGTCTTTTCTTAAAAATGATAGTGATAGGTGGAGAAGAGAAATGATGTTGTGAAGACTTTGTAGAGCTGTGGTAGTCTTAGTACCAATTGGATCTACCTTAAAGAATTCACTGTACAGATACAATAAATGGAGCTAGCTGTCAACCTTAGGTTCTACCTTTGCTTTAGCAGTGAGATGGTGTTCTTACTAGGCAGTTCCAGCCAATGACTGAGCATGACAAAGATATCCAATTTGAAATTTTCTAACAATTAATTTCACTCTAGACTTCCCCATTGCATTGACAAAGATGTCACATTTATATCATGATTTGATGGTATTCCTGTCCAAACATGTTCCTTTCCTTTTTTCTTTCATAAGTGTCAGATCAGCTTTGCAGTTTAAAGGCTTCTTCCCTCTTTAACTTTCATAGGCTGTATAACAAATAAATTTCTTGCACTACTTCACTCCATGTCAGTGTCTACTTTCTTTAGTTTTCAACTGATGTAAGAGTTAACTGGGAAAACTTGGTCACATAATGGAAGAGTGGAATGTTTTGATTATGAAAACAAATTGTGCTAAGAAAGATGAACGAGGGGCTTTATAGGTCAAACCTAGAAGAAACACTTTTAGATGAGTGTCTTATGAGGAGAATCATTTTGACTTGGGGTCAATGAGAGTCTACTTTTGGTTGCAACAAGAAATAATCCTGCTTATATAGGGCCTGAAGTTGGTGATTTAATTTGTATGTGGACATAATCAGCATCATCTGCTACTCTAAGAATTATTACTAAGATATATTACTTAATAAAAATATAAAGATGAAGCGTCTGAGGCAGGTAGATTAATAATTTGAAGCGAGTGCATAGAACACATATAAGACTTTGTATTTGAGATTAGTTAAATGTCATTGAATGCTTATAATTCTTTCATACAGTAAAAAAAGACTGAGTGTTCTATACCTATAGGGAGGCTAGAGAGGATAGATAAAATGCATATAATTAAAAGAATCACAGAATGTCATGAATCTGATTACTTGGGTTATTTTACTTTTATCATTGGTATAAGGAGTACTGGGAGTGGAAGATCAAGACATTTAAAGAGTAAAACTGGGCCTGAAAAAATTTAAACAGGCAGATATATATATATGAGAAAACATCAAAGTATGAGTCAGAAAACATGTGCTATTAACTCCCTATGACATTTTGGACAAGTTAATAACCTCTTTAACTCTCATTTCCTCATCTATAAAATAACAGAATAATCCTAGATAGATAGATAGATAGATAGATAGATAGATAGATAGATAGATAGATATAGATAGATAGATAATATAATTGTAATTGTACATATATTTCTATATTGTGAGGTTTTTGTGATGATGAAATGAAATCATGGATATGATAATACTTTGTAAACCCTGAAGCAATGATAGTATTATTTGAGTGCTGCCTGGGATTGTCCTTTTTGGTCATTTGTTTTTATATAAATTTGCCCTGTTTTTGTAAATTTCATGGCTATATTCTTCCTCTCTGACTAATACTTTCTATTTACAGACTTTGGAAATTAAAACCAATTGTGACTTTGAGAACAATCTTTACTTTAGAAATTTGAAGCTGCTGAAAATATCACAGTGTCAATGACTATTGGTGAAATATTGGTATGTAGGCAGCTGTTCACATGTGTGATTTGAAGGATACTAAAGAGCTTGCCTTTCTGCCAATATTCTTCTCCATTCGTATGTTTCCATTAAAATCTTTTTATGGTTAAAGTATTAAACCTCTGAAAGAATCTTGTCCAATTACAATTATGTTACTTGCCACCTATCACAGTACCATGTAGTAATCAAATACGTTTATCAAGTTAACTAGTAGAGATTTGTTCAGAAAGATAGAGAACATAGAGCTGATAAAATTTGATTGAGATGGGGCACTTGGTTGAGTCAAATGTCCAGAAAACAAATTGTTTAGTGAGAAGGACAAGCTTAGGAAACTGGGCCATTAGCAAGACTAGGCAACTGAAAGGCAGCATGAAGGCTTTTAGTTCTTGGTGGGTGGGTTGATGGGGGTTGGGAAAAGCAAAATGAGGCATTGAAAGATGAGATGTAAGCCACCGAAAGCAAAAGTCTTCTATTCACAATTTTGTTCATGCTAAATCTGCTTCAGAAATAACTGAAAGTAGACATTTGCATCAACAAAGCTTTTATTTGGCAAAAAGGTTATATTTCATGTTCAATCTATTGAGAAAATCAAAGAATTTAGCAAGTATCTCCACCTACAAAGGTCCTTTAAACAGAGCGCTTTCCTGCTACCCTAATCTGATCATGTAACTTTAGCTAGAAATGGCAAGGATAAAAAGCTAATAAAACTACTTTTGTAAAGCAAACAATACAGAATCCACTTAAAGTAGTGCTGATCTCATAACATAAACATTTCTATTTTATTAGTATACCAGGGAAAACAGTGCCAAAGTGCCCTTTTAGTGACACTGGAACTGTGAGAGGTTTCCTAACTTGATTGCAGTCCTTTCTGTTAATTATTAGTAAAGAGCTCTCCTTACAAAGGCTGCTGTCCAGCTGTCCAGCTCTCCAGGCTGAGAAGCTTAGGCAGTTTGGATGCAAGGGCTCTCACCCATTGGAAGCGCTTACTTCAAACATCTCATTCAATGTTTAGAATTCTTTTGTTAGTAGGTAGGAAGGGTCTTTGAGATCAATGTGGAAAGACTATCACGAACACAAGGACATGGAATTTTCTTAAATTAAAGCTTAGAGATTCCATCTGGCTCACATCTGAGTGAGTAGTTTCTTTTAATCCTCCCTGTGTCTTCCAAAATCAACTTGGTAATATCTTTTCGTTTATAATGGTATATTTCATCTATCACACTTTGGCCTTTTTGACTATATTGTAGACCAGTACATGAAGTAAAATAGCATTCAATTCATTTTTCATTAAATACAATTTAGAAAGTGTAAATTGTTGAAAAATATGAATTTCCCAACACATTTCAGGTTTGGGTGTGTGAAACTATCTTCTATAGGCCAATTTTTCCTCCTACTTAGACACTATTCCTGTAATTCACAGAAATTTCCACCAGAGGGACAGTGATGTCAGGAGCTACAGTTTCAAGTCCTGGACAGCTATGTTTTCCATAGTTTTATTTGAAAAGTAAACTGTCACGTCATTACCAATTTACAGTGTTTTCAGAACATAACACACATATTTAAAGAGCTAAATATTTATTTATTATTGGAAAATAACTATATTTTTACAAGGTGATTCTAGTTTCTTTATATGATGAGATGGAAGTTTACTATAATCCCAATAGATATCTTCTGGATTTTATAATTTTCATTTCTACCCTAAGAATTTTGTTGCTTTCGTTTTTCAATAATGCAAATCTGTTACTATTGTTCTGACATTTTCTTCTATATATTTACACTCTATTTCATAGGTAAAAGTGACTTTTGAGAAGGCCCTAATGCCTCACTCTGTAGCTCTCTTTGGTTTTAGATTTCCCACTAGTGAAATTTAACCCTGACAAGCATCAAGCATTACAGAAGTGATCTGTGTAACCAAAAATATTTGTACCCCTGTAATACTTTGAAATAAAAAATATTATAATTCAATTATTTTAGGATTCATTGGTCAGTGGTCCAAAATTGATATGCTTTGATGCTATATTCAGGCTCTTAGGAAATAATTTTAAAGTAAAAAAAAAAAAAACTATACACCTTACATACTTAGTCCAAATGAAGATGAAGTGTAATTTATTTTTGGTCTTTGTGACACATTCTTGTGCGAAATATCTGTTCATGACCTTGTCCATTTTTTAATTGGATTTTTGTTTTAAACTGTTGAGATTTGAGAGTTATTTATATAATTCTACATAATCATCCTTTGTTGAATATGTAGTTTGCAAATATTTTCTACCAGTCTCCTGTCTTTTCATTCTCTTCACAGGTTTTTTCATGCAACAATTTTTTTTTAATTTTAAGGAGATAACATATATCATTTTTTTATTTCATAAAATGTGCCTTTGGTATTAAGTTTAAAGACTTTTTTCCCTAGCTCTAGTAACTGAAGTTTATATCCTATGTTTTTTTCCCCACAAATTTTTACAATTTTAGATTTTACATTTAAGTGAGTGAACCATTTTTGGCTACTTTTTGTAAAAGACATGAGACTTAGGTAAAAACATATTGTGTTTGTTTGTTCTGTTTTTTGCCTATGGATATCCAATTGCTTTGGCACCATTTGTTGAAAAGTCTCCATTTCCTCAACTGAATTGCTTTTGAACCTTTGTCAAAAATCATTTGAGCATATTTCTATGGATGAATTATTGTTTTCTTTTTTTTACTCTGTTCCATTGATCTGTGTGTCTGTTCCTCTATATAGAAGGCCTTGTAATCAAGTAGAGTGATTCCTCCCACGATATCCTGATTTTTAAAGATTAATTTGGTTATTTTAACATATATACCTTTTCTTATAGATTTTAGAAGCAGCTTGTCTATGTTTACAAAAATCTTTGCCAGTTTTGATAAAATATAATTAAACATGTTTATCAATTTGAGAATTGACATCTTTATTATGTCGAGTCTTCCAATTCATGAAAATAGTAAGTCTCTCCATTTATTTATGTCTTCTTTGATTTCATTTATGGTCATTTTGAACATTTTTAGCTTATAGATTCTATAAATATTTTGCTAAGTTTATACCTACTTATTTCATATTTTGGAATAATTATAATGATGTTGTCTTTTTAACTTTGGTTTTTACATGTTAGTATGTAGAAATATAATTGATTTTTGCATGATGAATTTATATCCTTTGACCTTGCTGAGCTTACCTATTTCTAGCAATTATTTGTAAATCTTATAGGATTTTCTATATAGACAATCATATCATTTGTAAGTAGGGACTTTTATTTCTTTTTTTCCAATCTGTAATGCCTTTCATTTCCTTTCTTGCCTTATCATAGTCACTAAATTGATCAATATTTTGCTAAATAGCAGTAGTGACAGTGAACATTCTTGGCATATTTGCAATTTTAGAAGGAAAACACTCCGTCTTTCACCATTAAGGACAATATTAGTTGTAGGTTTTCATAAATGGTCTTCATCAGTTTTAGAAAGTTTTCCTCCTTTTTTGAGTGTTTCGATTACGGAAAAGTGTTGGGTCTTGTCAAATACATTTTTACATTAATTTATTTGATCAAATGATTTCCTTCTTCAGAGTCTTGTTATGGATGATTACATTGATTTGCTCAAATCTCAAACTAATTGTTCTCATCTGGAAAAATCTTACTTATACATGGTGTATAGTCTTTGTATGCATTATTGAAATTCATTTGCTAATATTGTGTTGATTTTTCTGTCTAAGTTTATGAGGAACATTTTCCTGTAGTTTTCTATTTTTCTACTATTTTTGCCTGTTTTTGGTATCTGAGTAATACTGGCCTCATTAAGTGATTTTTGAAGTGTTTCACTTTTTCAATATTCTGGAAGAAATTGTATAAAATTGATGTTAAATATTCTTTATCTTTTTTTTATTTCAGCATATTATGGGGGTACAAATGTTTACATTATGTATATTGCCCTTGTCGGCCTCCCCCCGAGTCAAAGCTTCAAGTGTGTCCATCGCCCAGACGGTGCTCATCACACTCATTATGTATGTATATACCCATCCCCTCCTCCCCCTTCCCATCTGCCCAATGCCCGATGAATGTTATTCTCATATGTACACTTATGTGTTGATCAGTTAAAACCAATTTGCTGGTGAGTACACGTGGTGTTTATTTTTCCATTCTTGGGATACCTCACTTAGTAGAATGCATTCCAGCTCTATCCAGGAAAATACAAGAGATGCTATATTACCATTGTTTCTTATAGTTGAATAGTACAGCATGGTACACATATATCACATTTTATTAATCCACTCATGTATTGATGGACACTTGTTTCCACATCTTTGCAATTGTGAATTGTGCTACCATAAACATTCCAGTACAGATGTCTTTTTTATAGAATGTCTTTTGTTCTTTTGGGTAGATGCCCAGTAATGGGATTGCTGGATCAAATGGTATATCTACTTGTATTTCTTTAAGGTATCTCCATATTGCTTTCCACAGAGGTTGCACTAGTTTTCAGTCCTACCAGCAGCGTATGAGTGTTCCTGTCTCTCCACATCCACGTCAACATTTACTGTTTTGGGACTTTTTGATAAATGCCATTCTCACTGGAGATAAATGGTATCTCACTGTGGTTTTGAATTGCATTGCCCTGATGATTAGAGATGTTGAGCATTTTTTCATATGTTTTTTGGCCATTATTCTGTCTCCTTTTGAAAAGTTCTGTTCACGTATTTAGTCCACTTTTTGATAGGGTTGTTTGATTTTTTTCTTGCTGATTTTCCTGAGTTCTGAATAGATTCTAGTTATCAGCCCTTTATCAAATTTGTAGCATGCGAAAATTTTCTCCCTTTCTGTAGGTTGTCTATTTGCTCTTGTGACAGTTTCTTTGGCTATGCAAAAGCTTTTCAATTTGGTCAGGTCCTATTTATTTATTTTGTTGTTGCTGTGATTGCCTTTGGGGTCTTCTTCATAAATTCTTTGCCTAGGCCAATGTCTATGAGAGTTTTTCCAAAATTTTCTTCTAGAATTCTAGTAGTTTTACACCTTAGGTTTAAGTCTGTTACCCACCGTGAGTTGATTTTTGTGAGAGGTGAAAGGTGTGGATCCTGGTTCAGTATTCTACATGTGGCCATCCAGTTTTCCCAGCATCATTTATTGAATAAGGGTTCTTTTCTGCAGTGTAAATCTTCTTTAAATATTTGTTAAAATTATTTGATGAAATCATTTCTGCTGAGTATTCCTTTATAGGAAGTTATTAATTGTGAACTAAATTACATTGATGTTATAGGTTATTTGACATATCTTGGTTGAGTTTTGTTAGTTTTTGGTTCATAGGAGTTCTTCTATTTCTTCTAAATTGTCAAATGTATTAGGGTAAAGTTTTTTTGTACTGTCTCCATACTATCCTTTTTAATTTCATTAAGATCAGTATTGATATCCCCTGTTTCAACCCTGAAATGATTGAAATGGGAATTTGTGCCTGCTCTCTCTTCTTTTTCTTTGTCAGTCTTGCTAGAGGTTTTTCAATTTTATTGATATTTTTGAAAACCCACAGAATTCCCTTTTTGGAAGAAATTGTACTCCTCTTCCATCATCCCTCTATTTATGATCTGTTTGTGTTCATCTGTTCTGATTAGGAGAAGCAACTGTTAATAATAGGGAAAGAATATTTCACAATGAGATTACAATCTACTCATGTGATTTAGTTGGCATTTGGGGTTTATTTTTCTCTGTTTCTTGTAAGACTAGCCTGGACCAGAATCTCCACCTCTTACAGATCACTAATAATGACTCAAAATTCACCATTCAGTCTGAATGGATTGTAGTAGTTTCTAATTCTATGACATGGAAGACATTCAGGATTTGGACCTATTTTTAACCTAAATGATTAAATCTCTCTATGATTATAAAAACATGTCATGACTTTGACTGCATCTGGGTGAATTATGATGATTCAAAAATAATATCAGAAATTCAGAGGCTTCCTACTTTCTCTTTATAGAGGTACAATGACAATTCATTTATCTGGTCATGTTACAAATGCAATATCTTCATATGTGTTTTTCACACAAGTTAAATGTTTCTCTTCAAGCAACTCATGTTGCTATTTTAGCCCTTTTGGATGATTTTTAAATATCTCATTCTTCTCTGCTTTCTCAAAGAAAATACACTAAATGCAATTATATATTTTGGTTGATTGCTTAATGTCACCACCAATATAGGTATTCTTTTTTTTTTTTTGAAGATCTCTTTGAGATGACATTTTAAAATTTTCACTTGCTTTCTTCTTTAACTTCTGCAGCTTCATTTTCTTATATTTAAAACATTGATACACTTGAGGTAAGTTTTTTTTTTTTTACCCCCATAATAAGCTGGTATTCTTTATTGAAAATATAGGGAGATAGTTCTCTGCCTTCGTGTGTGTGTTACTTCTTACATCAGGAGGTTAGCCATTACTTCTCTTGCTTTTACTATGCCTACATATAATCAGCTTCACTTCCCCCTTCTAATTGATACTTATCTCTGACAAGATGGAGTTTGTTAAAATTGTATATTAAATAAGAGCCAGGGCTATGAGAAAGTACAGGATTGATGACAGTCATTTGAGATCCACAGAATAATCTGCTACATTCTTGGTTAGATGTTGTGTTTTATAGGCCCAGCACTCTTCTACTGCACAACTCTGCTGGCAGAAATTGTGTTTTAAATATCTGAGAAAATTACAACAGTGAGGTAGTTCTTTAATATTTGTTGAAAATCCACTGTAACATTGTCGCTCCTAACACTCAAATTAATGTGTACTACATTGTATCAAATTTTAGGAATTAATGAAGCCCTTGACTTCTACAAACACATTACATTAAGCCGAAGATTTGCTGTGTTTTTTCATCTGGAGATCTTACCATTAATAATAATGACACATTCTCATAGAATGATTTGAGAAATTTTAATAAATATTAAGTAAATAATAATGACGACATGTAGATATTTTAAAATTCTAAATGTGGGATTTAGATGATTACAGGTTAGGAAACACTGTTCTAGCATTTGGGAGATCTTATTCTTCCAAATTTTCTAAAGCATATGTGGACAAATTTCCATTAGCTAAAACTGTGCAGTAACTAGAAAGAAGTCTGACAGTTCAGAGTAGTCTGGAGTACTTACATATGTATGCTTGACACAGCATTTTCTCTTTTAGTTGTGACACTTGTGTCTATTGCTTTATTTCTTCTGGTCTTGTTTGGCAATTGCTATTCACTCTGCGAAGAGAATAACTAAAAATTTCTGTCTGCTTCTTCATCAGGATCCACAGGATCCTTCATTTTTTTTCTCACTAGCATATGTAATGAACTGTACAGGCAACCATATAAAACTAATGATGAGGATAGACAAAACAAAACAAAATTCACTTATAAATATATTATATGTTTAGGTATGTATTTGCATGTGAATCACATTACGATTGTAATGGGAGAATAAAAAGAACATTAAAAATGGATTTTTAGCAACGTGCCCTGCTTGAGATGGTTATCATTATAAAACTGTAGTATAAGATACCTAGTTGGACTCATGTGGCCACTCAGACTTACAACATGGTGGGAACTTTGGTGACTATTTCATGGATTTACCTAGACATAGAAATTCCATTTACATGTACAATATATACAATTCTACGGTCATCCTTTCAGTAAGAATTACTAGGTTTAGAATATATCAATTTAAATGTAAGTTGAAGTATTAAAGGTGATTATGGTTTTATTAAAAATGATAGCCATCATAATAATGCTAAGTGTTAGACTAAAAAGATAAAATATTCTCTTTCATTTATATTCTGCCTGTTTCATTTCACCTCTTTGATACCTACCTACCCTTGGTACTATCTATGGTACAAAGCGTCTGTGACAAATTCTTCAAAAGTATCAGTTTAAATGGCTGAATTCTACAAAATATTGTTCTTGGAGTTATGCCTATCTTGTGTGAAGAATTCCTCCAATAATTTGATAGGGACTGAAAATGCAGGAGGATGTGATCTAGTCTGATCTGCCACAAAGCAGAACTGTAGCATAGCAAAATTTGTTTGCAGTTAAAGAGAAACAAATTGAATTCCTAGTTTTACTAACTGTGGTCAAGTTATGAAAACTATTATACAAATAGCATTGAATATTATAAGTGGAAATGGCCTTGGAAATCACACAGTAATCATTCACTTCCAAATGAGAACACCAGAAGGTAATAGTAATGGAGGTTTCATAAGTTTTACAAAAAAGTATTTTTAATTTCACAAATATCTCAACAAATGAATCATATTTGCTTTTAATAAAATCCAGAAGCTAAATTATTCCTTTAGTTTTTCTTTTTACTAGAATTCAATTACCCGGTATATATGTTTTTTATTATTATTATTTCAGCATATTACAGGGGTACGAATGTTTAGGTTACATATATTTCCCTTGCTCAACCTGAGTCAGAGCTTTAAGCATGTCCATCCCCTAGTATATATGTCTTAAGTCAGAAAGTGAATGCAAATTTTTATAAACAAAACATTTCAGGATAAGGAATCAATGGGGAAAATTAAGCAATAAAAAGTATTATTGGTGGTAAAATGTTAGATTTGATGATTTAAGTTAATCTGGAGGAATGATGCATAGTGATTCAGAACCAAGGTTTTCTAGTAAGATTGACCTGAGTTTAGATCTTGATCATCCTTTTGAAAAAGCAGTTCGAAGAGGAAAATTAAATGATTACACCCAAATGACACAAAGATCACTGATCAACAATTTAATGAATTGTCTCAAGGAATTGTAAGAGGAAGAGCAAAGCAACCCCAAACCCAGCTGAAGAAAATAAATAACTAAGTCAGAGCAGAACTAAATGAAATTGATTCCCAAAGAATCATACAAAAGATTAATAAAGCAAAAAGTTGGTCCTTTGAAAAGGTAAACAAAATCAACAGGCCTCTCACTAAATTAACCAGAAACAGAAAAGAAAGGACCCTAATAAGCTCAATCAGAAACGAAAAAAGAAATGTTACAAGTGACATCTCAAAAACACAAAATATCTCTGAATGCTATAAAACTCTCTATGTAGATAAACTTGACGATGTTGAGGAAATGCACCAATGCTTGAAAATACAAAACATCCCTAGGCTCAATCAGGAAGAAATAGAACTCCTGAACAGACTAATACAAAGTACCAAAACGAAAGCACCAATAAGAAATCTCCCAAACAAATAAACAAACAAACTCCTGGGCCAGATGATTTCACGGCCAACTTCTACCAGACCTAAAAAAAAGAACTGGTACCTATACCGCAGTAATTATTTCTTAACATTGAAAAGGAAGGAATCCTTCTCAACTCATTCTATGAAGCCAATATCATCTTCATATCAAACCGGGAAGGGGCTGGGCGCAGTGGCTCTGTAATCCTAGCTCTCTGGGAGGCCGAGGCGGGCGGATTGTTTGAGCTCAGGAGTTCGAAACCAGCCTGAGCAAGAGTGAGACCCCGTCTCTATTTAAAAAAAAAAATAGAAAGAAATTATCTGGACAGCTAAAAATATATAGAAAAAATTAGCCGGGCATGGTGGCGCATGCCTGTAGTTCCAGCTACTTGGGAGGCTGAAGTAGAAGGATTGCTTGAGTCCAGGAGTTTGAGATTGCTGTGAGCTAGGCTGACGCCACGGCACTCACTCTAGCGAGGGCAAAAGAGTGAGACTCTGTCTCAAAAAAAAAAAAAAAAAAAAAATAAAAAATGGTGATATAGCACAAATTGTTTAAACATGTATGGAGATGGAAAAAATTAAAAAAATTAAAGTAACCCAAAAATGGAAAAAAAACCACCAAATTAATAAAC